>MVJL01007341.1:0-15342 GCA_002156465.1 Macrocentrus cingulum | reverse complement strand
CAAAAACGCACCCTGCGACGCATTTCAACGTATCTGCAGGTGCTGCTGTGGTTCTACGACGTTGGGCTTCTACCCAAGACGCAGGAGGACGTTCTCGGACTTTCCTTCATACTAAAAATACCATACCCAGCTGAGAAATGGGCGGCAATCTATGCCAAAAAGCGCCAGCAGCATCAGGAACACTTTATCGACGAACTGATCACCCAAGAGTGTCCGGCTCTGACCTCTCAGTGGGAACAGGACGCTACAGACACCAATTCTGAGGGTCACTATCCTCTTCCGTCACTCCAGTCACTCTTGCGCAGTTGTTTGATTGATTGTCACTATCCTGATTGTCACGAAATGGAGAGCAAGCACCAAATTATCATCTACCTACTGATGGATCTGGTTATGATGCTTCAGGGCCCTTGTCCAGGGGTTGATCAACTGATTAAGTACCCATCGGCCTTTAACCTGAGTCCAAGTGTTGTTAAACTCACCCACACCCTCTGGTTTCTTGATCACGAGAATTTCCGGGTATTTTCAGACACCATAACCGGACAGCTCGTCTCCGAGGCGGATAACAAAGAGTGGCATCATCAATTGGCCATGCGAACGCTCCGTAGGAGTTCCGGGTATTTTCAGACACCATAACCGGACAGCTCGTCTCCGAGGCGGATAACAAAGAGTGGCATCATCAATTGGCCATGCGAACGCTCCGTAGGAGGGGACAAAATAAAATGGCCCTGATTTACTTGAGGGTTCGCAAACCTCCGTTGTCATCCATCGATTAACAAGCTGCTGCAGTGAGTCTAGCTGTGGAACATGGACAAAATAAAATGGCCCTGATTTACTTGAGGGTTCGCAAACCTCCGTTGTCATCCATCGATTAACAAGCTGCTGCAGTGAGTCTAGCTGTGGAACACGGTCTAGTTCAGTGGGCTTTTCATCGCCGGCCGCCCACACACTACAGTCAGCTCTTAGTCCGATTCTTCCATGCTTGCAAAGCTCACGAAAAGCTCAATGATGTTCTCCAGCTGATTTTCAGCCCCGAAGAGGAAGAGGCTTTTGTTCAATTTCTTGAGAGTGGCAAAAGATTTTAAGATACAAATTTATGGCTACATACTTTTAAAGTGGCCCTGCGTTTAGCATCGTTTCGCGGGTCCGTAGAATCATTGGTACGTTATCCTTCAAGAGCTCGGGCATCATAAACAGCAACTCCCTGGCTTCGTCTGGGTTGCCAACATTGGCCAAGCTGTGGAGCAGGAGTGACAGAACGTGACTGCAGAACTTTGTTTTTCGGGCATCATAAACAGCAACTCCCTGGCTTCGTCTGGGTTGCCAACATTGGCCAAGCTGTGGAGCAGGAGTGACAGAACGTGACTGCAGAACTTTGTTTGATGTCTCATAATTTTTTGATTCGTTCAGCTATTGGAATATCGACCTCTAGTGCCTTCCACAGCAGCCTGCCACCCTCTGGGCATCATAAACAGCAACTCCCTGGCTTCGTCTGGGTTGCCAACATTGGCCAAGCTGTGGAGCAGGAGTGACAGAACGTGACTGCAGAACTTTGTTTAATGTCTCATAATTTTTTGATTCGTTCAGCTATTGGAATATCGACCTCTAGTGCCTTCCACAGCAGCCTGCCACCCTCGATAAACAAGATTTATCATCATATGTCTCATAATTTTTTGATTCGTTCAGCTATTGGAATATCGACCTCTAGTGCCTTCCACAGCAGCCTGCCACCCTCGATAAACAAGATTTATCATCAGCGCATGAGCTATCTGCCGCAAACAACGTCTGCCACGTATTCTCATCGAAATCTATCATCACAGCCACCAACTGTGCAGAGAATACCACCGAGTTCATCAGCGCATGAGCTATCTGCCGCAAACAACGTCTGCCACGTATTCTCATCGAAATCTATCATCACAGCCACCAACTGTGCAGAGAATACCACCGAGCACGCACTTATCCTCGCCAAAATCTCCAAAGACCACAGTGGCAAGTTCGACATTTAATCTTATCATCACAGCCACCAACTGTGCAGAGAATACCACCGAGCACGCACTTATCCTCGCCAAAATCTCCAAAGACCACAGTGGCAAGTTCGACATTTAATCTGGCCAAGACTGAGACTCAAACGTCAATTCCAACGGTCATAGATAACCCCTCGCATCTTGGCAAGGGTGCCATTCCACAGTGGCAAGTTCGACATTTAATCTGGCCAAGACTGAGACTCAAACGTCAATTCCAACGGTCATAGATAACCCCTCGCATCTTGGCAAGGGTGCCATGACGCAGGAGAGCAATGCCTCTAATTTGTCAAAAACTGGTGGCAGTAATTATGCCTCCGATCTGTCGAAAACATCGACATCACCGTCGGGAACGGCGGAAAAACCGGTAAAATCACTGAGCTCCACACCTAGCCAGATAAAATCGCCGGAGAAATCCAAGGACAATTCAAATGAGGATGAGTCCGTCGGGAACGGCGGAAAAACCGGTAAAATCACTGAGCTCCACACCTAGCCAGATAAAATCGCCGGAGAAATCCAAGGACAATTCAAATGAGGATGAGAAAGATGACACGGAGGAGCCGAGTGACAGTGGAAAAAAGAAAAAACAAGAAAAAGGAGAAAATCCGGAGAAATCCAAGGACAATTCAAATGAGGATGAGAAAGATGACACGGAGGAGCCGAGTGACAGTGGAAAAAAGAAAAAACAAGAAAAAGGAGAAAAGAACGCGGATAAAAAAGAAACTGCGGGGAACAGTTCGGTGAATGAGATGGATAATAGTTCAGAGGCTGCGTGTACACTTAAAAATGACGAGTCTGTGACAACAAAAGTCAATGGTAGTCCGAGTGTTGAGGTAACAAATACGGCTGCGACAAAGAAAGTCAGTGAACGAGCGAGTGAGGATGATGAAGATGATGAAGATAAGTCGGTGAAGAAAGTGATCTAGTACTGAGGATACGGATAATCTGAAGCATGAGGATGGATTGAAAAACAGCGAACACATACAGACTAAAAAGTCTAACACACAGAGAAATAAAGCAGAGTCGTAATAGCGAGAGAGGAAAAGAAAAAAAAAGAAAGTGCGTGTGTGCAGTCAGCACACACGGTTGAAGTGAAACTTGTCGTGGCAGAAATTTAAATCTGTATTGTGCTTTAATTGTAATTAAAGAGGTTGGAGCGTTTCTATAGGTTTAGAAACCATTTCCAACTTTGAATCATAAAGTATTTTTTTTTCACATAAATTAATCACTTGTAAAATTATATTTCAATGGTTGGAGCGTTTCTATAGGTTTAGAAACCATTTCCAACTTTGAATCATAAAGTATTTTTTTTTCACATAAATTAATCACTTGTAAAATTATATTTCAAATATGAAAGCATTCCATTGTCTAGTTATTGAATAAATTTTCTGTAGAGTTGACACTAAATTATATTTCAAATATGAAAGCATTCCATTGTCTAGTTATTGAATAAATTTTCTGTAGAGTTGACACTTTTTTGTGGCTCTCCCATAAGAGGCTGTGTTAAAATTGTCAACTTTACAGAAAATTTATTCAATAACTAGACGGTGAAAAGATTTCATATTTGAAATATAATTTTATAAGTGATTAGTTTATGTGAAAATCAATTTGTTCAACTTTACAGAAAATTTATTCAATAACTAGACGGTGAAAAGATTTCATATTTGAAATATAATTTTATAAGTGATTAGTTTATGTGAAAATCAATTTGTTTTTTACCGTCGAAAAGTGGATGATAATAAAAGATTTCATATTTGAAATATAATTTTATAAGTGATTAGTTTATGTGAAAATCAATTTGTTTTTTACCGTCGAAAAGTGGATGATAAGACGATGGAGCGAGTTGAGACGTAAATTTCGGAGACGATAATTGATAGTTCACACTGCTGAGGACAGTAAGTGAGAACCATACTGCTTTTGCCAGGCGCAAACTTGCCTTTTGTCTCTCTCTTCCTCTCAGTCTTTTCTTCGTGTCCTTTCTCTCCTCGCCATTATGCCGACTGATGAGGGTGCTTACTAGACGGTGAAAAGATTTCATATTTGAAATATAATTTTATAAGTGATTAGTTTATGTGAAAATCAATTTGTTTTTTACCGTCGAAAAGTGGATGATAAGACGATGGAGCAAGTTGAGACGTAAATTTCGGAGACGATAATTGATAGTTCACACTGCTGTGGACAGTAAGTGAGAACCATACTCCTTTTGCCAGGCGCAAACTTGCCTTTTGTCTCTGTAAATTTCGGAGACGATAATTGATAGTTCACACTGCTGTGGACAGTAAGTGAGAACCATACTCCTTTTGCCAGGCGCAAACTTGCCTTTTGTCTCTCTCTTCCTCTCAGTCTTTTCTTCGTGTCCTTTCTCTCCTCGCCATTATGCCGACTGATGAGGGTGCTCGTACGTACTTGGAGAAGCATTTGAACGAGTTTATCGGCAGTAATTTGGATGATTTCGTGTCCTTTCTCTCCTCGCCATTATGCCGACTGATGAGGGTGCTCGTACGTACTTGGAGAAGCATTTGAACGAGTTTATCGGCAGTAATTTGGATGAACTAGTAATGCTCGGTCTCCGCGCGCTTCGGGACACTCTCCCAAATGAGTTAGACCTGTCAATCAAGGTGATCAACGTGAACATTAACGTCTTTACGACCTGAAACATGGATAGAAATAATAATTGCATGTTTTTTTCAGAATTCATTAACGTCTTTACGACCTGAAACATGGATAGAAATAATAATTGCATGTTTTTTTCAGAATGTTTCCATTGGTATTGTCAGTAAGGATCCCGAATTTGAGATTTTGGATGGGGAGAAGACTTCCATCTACCTGGGAGAAGATATCCATCTACTTGACAGCCATTGAGGGCGCTGAGAAGCGTGGCCGACCTGCAGCTGGTCAAGATGTTGTTCAGGATGACACTCCGCCTCAAGATCCACCGGCCAATGATGCCCCAGAGCCCAGAGTATCTGTAGCAATGGACACAAAATAAAATCTTATGATTTTTCTATACCCAAATAACCCGGAAAAGCCTTGTTTAACGTGCTTCAATGTCTCTCGGGCGAAATAAATTTGTATAGAACGAAAAAAGAAATCTTATCTTACTTTTATTCGCTAAATAGATTTAAAACTCCATTGTAAAAACTAATCACGTGCTAAAAATTGACAGAATCATTGATAATATCTAAACTGATGATGTTTTATCCGCACGCTTTGATTTCCGTTCGTGTAGAATATTTGTGAGGAAAAATTCTCCAGCCTTGTACGAAGATCTTACGAGTGGTCCACTTGCAGTATAGAGAAAACCTAATTTCTTGCCGATATCCTGCCAACAATTAAATTTTCAATGACTTGAACATCGTATTCAATGACTTTCAAATGACGTTTTGTGGGCTGCATGTACTGGCCGAGGGTTGAAGCGTCAACGCTGGCGTCACGGAGGTCTTTCATTGTCTTTTCCACTTATCTCGCTGAGACCCAGCATTATCGAGGACTTGGTTATTAGATCTGGATTAAATCTCTTGACGTTGGCGTCACGGAGGTCTTTCATTGTCTTTTCCACTTATCTCGCTGAGACCCAGCATTATCGAGGACTTGGTTATTAGATCTGGATTAAATCTCTTGACGTCCCTCAACACCTTTAACGACTGACTGCAATCACGTATGATTATTAGAGCGGAAATTGATGTTTATTTAAAAGTAATTACTTGTATCGTGCTCGTCAATCACGAACAAGAGGCGTGAATCTCTTGACTGCAATCACGTATGATTATTAGAGCGGAAATTGATGTTTATTTAAAAGTAATTACTTGTATCGTGCTCGTCAATCACGAACAAGAGGCGTGAATCTCTCCACAGTATCGATATTGTGCGCGAAAACATCCAACTTCGAATCCACAATTATTTTGATGCATTCCTCTTTGCCACTAAAGTCTGGCACGAGTGCCTCCACGAGGATGCTGCTCCTAAACGAGACATAAACGTTTATATACAGGCTTCTGTTGAGATTTCAAGGAGTTTTACCTTAAAGTCTGGCACGAGTGCCTCCACGAGGATGCTGCTCCTAAACGAGACATAAACGTTTATATACAGGCTTCTGTTGAGATTTCAAGGAGTTTTACCTGCTCTTGAGCTCGCGAATTGTTGCTGCGATGTGCTCCGCACCTCCGTCCGGCAAATCTGATGAGTAAATAAAATCGAAGGTATTAAAGGTCGATACTCACCGTCTCTGTCGACTGATGTTAGGACAATGTAATCTAGGCCCCATTCCGTCACTGCAGTCGCGGTATTGACCGGTTCTAAGGTATTAAAGGTCGATACTCACCGTCTCTGTCGACTGATGTTAGGACAATGTAATCTAGGCCCCATTCCGTCACTGCAGTCGCGGTATTGACCGGTTCAGCGGGGTCTAGATCCGGGTCCTGGCGCTCGCGATGTCTTTACTGAGCAGAATCGACAACCTTTGGTGCCTGTATCACCCATTAGCTGGAAGATAAATTTCCATTCTTTTCATGGTCCTGGCGCTCGCGATGTCTTTACTGAGCAGAATCGACAACCTTTGGTGCCTGTATCACCCATTAGCTGGAAGATAAATTTCCATTCTTTTCATCTTTGACTGAAATATCAATGAAAAACGAGTATTACCATTATTGTTGCAGTTGCCGTCAACTCCACCACCCCAACATTCTCCGATATTTGGACATCTAGCTTCCCCACAAACAGTTGCTAGTTTTAGCTGACGCAATTGCGACTTAATTTTAGCATAATTCTTGCCCATAGGTATCTCAGTTTTCAGCCATGGAGGCAATCTAAGTCTTGATTTATCATTTTTGTTTAATTTTAATTTTCCATTGTACTTGGGGGCCGACTCGTCGAGAAAATCATGCAAGCCAGGACCATTCTGCAGCTTTGATTTAAATGTTTCTTTATTTGTCACAGACTGCGACAAGTGTCTAACCTGAAAAATATAATTATTAATTATTTGTCTGTGGAAACGCGGGGGATTTGTTAAACACTATAATACGTACCGTTGAACTAAAGCTAAGTGGAACACTGGTCCTGAGATTCATTAATTTGGAACGAAGCATATTGCTAGAAAAGTTGACAACTAACTATAACATAATGTGAGTGACTTATATTATTATTTACAAATTTTTCCGGCATATGCTCTACAATTATCAGTCAAATACACACAGACAACACCCACACACACGCAGAGTCAAAATCGTGCTCACTTCGTCTTTATTTCTGTTCTCGAATGACGCCTAGCCCCAATGACCGCCATTTTGTCGGTAAGTTTGGCCTCCATCCGCGATTTGACGCTGCATGTTTCCGCGGCAGAATCAGTTGAAAGTTTACCGGTGAAAGTGCTAAACAATGCTAAAACAAGGAAATAGTTATTAATAAATTGAATAATTTTGTTTTGCCGTAGTTCTATGTGCCATTAACTATACTGGTGCATGTTAGAAAAGTGTAATGGTGCTGCTGGAATGGGTGGTGTGTGTCGTCCCTAACCAGAAAATAATTATTCTTCTGCAACCTACATCTAAATAACAATGTAACTATCACATGTTTAGAGATTTTAGATCTATACATACAACAATCATCCATACGAAATATGTCAGTGGTCAGTGATGTGTGGTCCTATACGGTCAGTCGATCGGCGGAAACTCGTTCGACCATGGGACACTAAAATGTTTGATTTGTATGTTTGTCCGCGAGGTTCATATAAATTTCAAGTACAAATTATTAAACACTTACCGGAATATTCAGCCTTGGTAGATAAACATATGGGGATATAATCGGTCATTGAAAAACCAATTAAACACAGGTGAAAGTGTCCGGTGCCAAATTTAGTCAGTGGGCTCATCGCCCAAAGAAGAACAAACGAGAAAGCGTTTTTGGTGAAGCAGACAGCCTCTACCGGACTTCACTGTAGGGCACGTGGGTGAGTAAAGAATCCAATATCTATCTAAAGGATATTTTTCGCTGACTTAAATTGATTTTAGTCACCTCTGAAGAACATGGATTTATAATTTATTTTCTTTAGATTTAAATTTTTGTATTAATATCATGTACATTGCGTTATGTTTCCATCTGATGCAGAGCTAGCTGCACTTTCAACAAAACACAAGTGTCTTTCTCCTCAATAATACTCCCAATTTATTAATATCATGTACATTGCGTTATGTTTCCATCTGATGCAGAGCTAGCTGCACTTTCAACAAAACACAAGTGTCTTTCTCCTCAATAATACTCCCAATAAGGGTCATCATTTTTCTCTGCAACCACAATTTTTTGTTACATTAAAATGATCAAATGTCATAATAGTAACTCTAAAAAGAGAGAAAAAACAAATTATTCATCACCTCCAAGAGTATTGCGTTATGTTTCCATCTGATGCAGAGCTAGCTGCACTTTCAACAAAACACAAGTGTCTTTCTCCTCAATAATACTCCCAATAAGGGTCATCATTTTTTTCTGCAACCACAATTTTTTGTTACATTAAAATGATCAAATGTCATAATAGTAACTCTAAAAAGAGAGAAAAAATCTCCCAATAAGGGTCATCATTTTTTTCTGCAACCACAATTTTTTGTTACATTAAAATGATCAAATGTCATAATAGTAACTCTAAAAAGAGAGAAAAAACAAATTATTCATCACCTCCAAGAGCTGATTCTCTTTGGCCAGTTGTTTCATCGCATAGTAATTTCGGCTCCATTCGGCGAGTGTACCCTCCCTGGTAGTTTTTTTTTTTCATCACCTCCAAGAGCTGATTCTCTTTGGCCAGTTGTTTCATCGCATAGTAATTTCGGCTCCATTCGGCGAGTGTACCCTCCCTGGTAGTTTTTTTTTCAGGAATTCCCTTTTCCACAAATATATCTATTAATTTTTGAATCTCTTTTCATTCTTGAGCAAGTCTCAGTCTCAAGGCAGCCTCCATATTAAGCGATTCTTTATGAATCAAAGTCTCTTTTAATTTTTCCATTGAATCATCCATAGTTCTGGTTCTTGAGCAAGTCTCAGTCTCAAGGCAGCCTCCATATTAAGCGATTCTTTATGAATCAAAGTCTCTTTTAATTTTTCCATTGAATCATCCATAGTTCTGGCTGGCTTTGCTGTGACTCTCGGATGAAGTTTCCGCCTCAGAGGACGCGGATTTTATGAATCAAAGTCTCTTTTAATTTTTCCATTGAATCATCCATAGTTCTGGCTGGCTTTGCTGTGACTCTCGGATGAAGTTTCCGCCTCAGAGGACGCGGATTTGAGATTTATCGATACATCAGCAGCATCAACAGTGTCCTTGCACTGCACAACAATATTTCGTTCAGAATCGTTCGGAATTTCCTGGTTTTCCTCCATAATTTTCAAGTCTCAGTCTCAAGGCAGCCTCCATATTAAGCGATTCTTTATGAATCAAAGTCTCTTTTAATTTTTCCATTGAATCATCCATAGTTCTGGATGGCTTTGCTGTGACTCTCGGATGAAGTTTCCGCCTCAGAGGACGCGGATTTGAGATCTATCGATACATCAGCAGCATCAACAGTGTCCTTGCACTGCTTGGCTTTGCTGTGACTCTCGGATGAAGTTTCCGCCTCAGAGGACGCGGATTTGAGATCTATCGATACATCAGCAGCATCAACAGTGTCCTTGCACTGCACAACAATATTTCGTTCAGAATCGTTCGGAATTTCCTGGTTTTCCTCCATAATTTTCGATTATCGATACATCAGCAGCATCAACAGTGTCCTTGCACTGCACAACAATATTTCGTTCAGAATCGTTCGGAATTTCCTGGTTTTCCTCCATAATTTTCGACTCTTCCGGTCGAATTGCACTCTGTTCTACACACGGATTTCCATCACCAGACTTGATTTCCTCGTCTAAACTCTTCTGCGCCTGTCCCTCGAGTTTCTGGACGGTTTTATACTTTTTTTTCTCTGTTCTACACACGGATTTCCATCACCAGACTTGATTTCCTCGTCTAAACTCTTCTGCGCCTGTCCCTCGAGTTTCTGGACGGTTTTATACTTTTTTTTAATAGAGTTATTTTCCTCTGCACCTCCCAGAGCTGTTCTTCCCTGGATTAGTTGGATTAGTTGGATATCTTGGATATCTTCTTTCGCCACGTCAGGAACCTCAAAATCCATATTTTATTCCCTCATTTAATTATTGCTGATTAGTTGGATATCTTGGATATCTTCTTTCGCCACGTCAGGAACCTCAAAATCCATATTTTATTCCCTCATTTAATTATTGCTTTTGTACTTATGTAAAACTCACTAGCCCTTCTCTCGCTCATTATTCTAATTTATTTTTTATTGCCAAACTTCAGATAACGAAATATCGAGTGAAAATAGCGACAATGCGCGCGCACAAACAGCGCAAAAATTTAAATTTTCAAATATTTGAATGGTACGCTTCGATACAAGTTTTTCTTGGAATAATTTTTGGAATCTTATGCGAAAATCGAGTAAAATGGCCATGTCTAAACTCTTCTGCGCCTGTCCCTCGAGTTTCTGGACGGTTTTATACTTTTTTTTAATAGAGTTATTTTCCTCTGCACCTCCCAGAGCTGTTCTTCCTTGGATTAGTTGGATTAGTTGGATATCTTGGATATCTTCTTTCGCCACGTCAGGAACTAATAGAGTTATTTTCCTCTGCACCTCCCAGAGCTGTTCTTCCTTGGATTAGTTGGATTAGTTGGATATCTTGGATATCTTCTTTCGCCACGTCAGGAACTTCAAAATCCATATTTTATTCCCTCATTTAATTATTGCTTTTGTACTTATGTCAAACTCACTAGCCCTTCTCTCGCTCATTATTCTAATTTATTTTTTATTGCCAAACTTCAGATAACGAAATATCGAGTGATATTGCTTTTGTACTTATGTCAAACTCACTAGCCCTTCTCTCGCTCATTATTCTAATTTATTTTTTATTGCCAAACTTCAGATAACGAAATATCGAGTGACAATAGCGACAATGCGCGCGCACAAACAGCGCTAAAATTTAAATTTTCAAATATTTGAATGGTACGCTTCGATACAAGTTTTTCTTGGAATAATTTTTGGAATCTTATGCGAAAATCGAGTAAAATGGCCAACTACATTCCCCAGTTTTTCCCGGGCTTTCAAAAATTTCAGATTTGTTAAAACTGTCAAATATTTTTTTATATTAGTCATTTTTATAAAATTTTGCACATCCCTTATGCGAATAGCTCAATTTATGCAAACTACCGCTATACTAAATCGTCAAAGATGTGCGTGGTTAAACTGTCAAATATTTTTTTATATTAGTCATTTTTATAAAATTTTGCACATCCCTTATGCGAATAGCTCAATTTATGCAAACTACCGCTATACTAAATCATCAAAGATGTGCGTGGTATAATTTAATCTTTTTTTTTACGAGCCAAACTTGATGCGAACGACCGATATTTATGCAAACTACCGCTATACTAAATCATCAAAGATGTGCGTGGTATAATTTAATCTTTTTTTTTACGAGCCAAACTTGATGCGAACGACCGAGAAATTTCACAGGCAAAAATATCTATATTATGAAAACAGGTCATTGAGTAAGATTAATAAAAAACGAATATTCGAATTTTGACATTTTGTCTTTTGTCGTAAAATATCTATATTATGAAAACAGGTCATTGAGTAAGATTAATAAAAAACGAATATTCGAATTTTGACATTTTGTCTTTTGTCGTGATTAAAAAAAAACACGCGATCGATAAAGAATTCAATCAAACGTACATATACATAAAGTTATGAGAAAAATTGCGATAAATATATATATTTCTTTTGCGTTCTCCAGCAGTAAATTCGATCGATAAAGAATTCAATCAAACGTACATATACATAAAGTTATGAGAAAAATTGCGATAAATATATATATTTCTTTTGCGTTCTCCAGCAGTAAATTGTGCCGTTGCATTTGCGATATTGAAAGTCTGATAAAATTTGTGTGTTATTTACAGAGCTCTCTAAACTTGCATAATTGAAACAATTTTTCCTCCACACACACACTCGACTCGAGACAGTACACACGGTTGAAGTGAAACTTCTCGTGGCAGAAATTTCAATTTATAGATCGTATTACACTTCAATTGTAATGAGTTAAGGAGGTTGGAACGTTTCTATAGGTTAAGAAACTATTTCCAACTTTGAATCATACTGGATAATATCTTATGTAGAAATATAGAAACAACTTTTGAATAAAAAACAATTTATATAAACTGCCTTAAACAAAGTGTCCTTCCAACTTTGAATCATACTGGATAATATCTTATGTAGAAATATAGAAACAACTTTTGAATAAAAAACAATTTATATAAACTGCCTTAAACAAAGTGTCCCTGAAATTTCGCGGGATGATCAAATTTCAAATTACGGCCTTCACTTTATTATCACTGAAGCACTTCACTGACAGTCACTTTTAAATTATTGCCACACAATTGAAGTCGGATTCCATCCTTAAATTTCAAATTACGGCCTTCACTTTATTATCACTGAAGCACTTCACTGACAGTCACTTTTAAATTATTGCCACACAATTGAAGTCGGATTCCATCCTATAGTTTTATCTTTCCAGCAATCTCGATATAAACCATAGCTCAACCATTCAAGTGGGTACGCTACCAAAAGTACTATTATGAAGATCATACCATTTTCTAATTTTATCTTTCCAGCAATCTCGATATAAACCATAGCTCAACCATTCAAGTGGGTACGCTACCAAAAGTACTATTATGAAGATCATACCATTTTCTAATGTTCCATATTCATTCTCTGTTAGTTTGACTGTTTCATTGATTCTATCTGCAGTTTCTGTCGATCTTAGCTCAACCATTCAAGTGGGTACGCTACCAAAAGTACTATTATGAAGATCATACCATTTTCTAATGTTCCATATTCATTCTCTGTTAGTTTGACTGTTCCATTGATTCTATCTGCAGTTTCTGTCGATCCCTCTTCAATTGTTTTTGGATGTATAGTTGATGTTCCGGAGGATTCGTCTTCAGTTAAATTAGACGGCATTGACTGGGTCCCTAGAAAAGAAACAAATTATAACCATTTGATCCGGAAATCTTTAGTTAGTTGAGCAGAAGCAAAATAATTTTTACTTACATGAAATGCATTGACTGGGTCCCTAGAAAAGAAACAAATTATAACCATTTGATCCGGAAATCTTTAGTTAGTTGAGCAGAAGCAAAATAATTTTTACTTACATGAAATATTGAGAACGACCAAGCACAGGACTTCCAGGAAACTTATGCGCAACATTGTGAGCTCAATGAAGTTCAATTACTAATTAAGTTTATGCGAGTTTTCTGGTTTTTTACAAAAGCTTATAGGCATATCCTTTATGAGTTATATCAACTGACCGTAAAAATTATTGTGATTCATTAGAATTTCAACTTTGCAGTAAAATTACTAATTAGTTTATAGAAGTTACGATCTTGGGTGGGGCAACCAAAATTAGCGTATTCTTCAATCTTGATTGTTTGCGCTGAAAGTCAATACAGTGAAATGTTGATTGTCCTTCAGTGAATTTGCTTTCAGGTTTTTTAAGTAAAAATATATTGATTTGAAAACTTCTTTGAATGTGAATAAAAACATTAGAAACTCACTGTAATTGGAGCTGATTAAGCAGCGGGGAATATATTGTTACTGATAACATTATTTGGTAGAAAAGTTCCATTTTAGCCTATCAACGGACGATAACCTCCGTGACCTTTTGATAAAACATGTAGGTACTGATAAAGTAATTTGGTCATAAGGAACTCTATAAAGTTCTGTTTTATGAATTAATTGTAGTGATGGAATAAAATACAAAGTTAATTAAATTTATTAAATCACAAATTTATTGAAAAACTTACAACGAGTTGAAACATAAAAAAGTCTTTTGACATATTAAACTAGATGAAAATGACATAATTATTTTAGTTTTTCATGCAATCTATATTTGTTCAGTTGGGATTGCTTGTTTGATAGTTGGTACCATCTTCTTATTGCAAGACAGCATGATCCCATGCATCATTAGCAGCATGGTGCCGTCCATCATTGATAGCCTGATTTCATCCATATCAGTGAAAGCTTCGTCCCAGGTTGCAGAACGTTTATTGATATGGCTGTCTTTCAATTCAGCAGTGCGATCCCATGGATCAGTGAAAGCTTTGTCCCAGGTTGCAGAACGTTTATTGATATGGCTGTCTTTCACTTCAGCAGTACGATCCCATCCATCAGTGAAAGCTTTGTCCCAGGTTGCAGAACGTTTATTGATATGGCTGTCTTTCAATTCAGCAGTACGATCCCATCCATCAGTGAAAGCTTTGTCCCAGGTTGCAGAGCGTTTATTGATATGGCTGTCTTTCAATTCAGCAGTACGATCCCATTCTCCATTAGCAGAATTGTCCCATCCTCCAAAAATTGGGTGGGAAGTGCCACTAGTAACCACCATTAGCACGACTAGACCGACAGACAAGACCGCTCCAATTCTCACCATCTTCCTGAAACATGTACGAAACACTCTTAGTATGAAGTGCCACTAGTAACCACCATTAGCACGACTAGACCGACAGACAAGACCGCTCCAATTCTCACCATCTTCCTGAAACATGTACGAAACACTCTTAGTACACTATAACACAATTCAACACACACTTAGACGACTTGAAATTGACTAATATCAACTATATATATAAGTCATTCTAAAGAACTATTTACTCTACTCTATCCTGCATTGTAGGAAACTTCTTTAAAACTCACTATAGAATTATAATTTAACATTAAATCATTATATAAGTCATTCTAAAGAACTATTTACTCTACTCTATCCTGCATTGTAGGAAACTTCTTTAAAACTCACTATAGAATTATAATTTAACATTAAATCATACAAAAAAATTAACAAAACCATAGAAACTAAAGTACTTACAGTTGAGTGTTCTTCCTGTAGTGTGAACGAATCAGCGGTCAGAGTACTCCTGAATAAACCCGGAGGGTGGGACCGTAATTTATACTTATCAGTTTGGCCGGCGGCCAATAACGTGAATTTATTTTAATGCTATTTAAAGTGTATTTTCAAGTATATATTTACATTTTATTAGATCCTAAATCATTTATAGAGCACGTGAAGTATTTGCAAATCAAATTTACAAGGAATTTCTAGGAATAATAGAATAATGACTGGAAAATTTTAAACTGCGTCGCAGTTCCAATGTCCGTTGAAAGACGTGCTATCGGGTCATAAGTAACCTTTTGCTGACCTAAAGATAACTATCATATGTTGTTTACTTCAATGAACTAGATTG
>MVJL01007340.1:0-23385 GCA_002156465.1 Macrocentrus cingulum | reverse complement strand
CTCCACAAAAATATGTGAAATCGTTAAATTAATAACCAAGTTCAGTAGTTCTCATGAATTTTATTAATAAGTAGTAAAATAATTTTAAAAACTAGAAATTTTGGGAGTTATAAACCTGCTTGGCGCGCCTTTAACGTCGTAATTCGAACATAAAGGCGCGGAAAGCTGGTTTTTAACTCCCAAAATTTCTAGTTTTTAAAATTATTTTACTACTTATTAATAAAATTCATGAGAACTACTGAACTTGGTTATTAATTTAACGATTTCACATATTTTTGTGGAGGCGCATGAACTTGGCGTCTATTTTTTTACAGCGAAGCTGTATTTTTGGGGGATACAGATTTACTCATGATTTTTTATGTTGATATTATAACAGGAGAAATAGTATATTACGTATTTACAGCCCGAGTAAAAAAGATCTTCGGTGTCCAAAAAATTGTTGGACATAGATATTTTTGTTGCCACATTCGGACGACGAGGAATATGATTAACAGACGTCCAAAAAGCTGATGGCGTGTAGACGGCATTTGGACGAGTCTTAATGCGTCCAAAAAGCGGACGGAATTTGGACGCTGTTTGGACAAGATTTAGACATGAAATAAAATTGACGGCATTTGGACGCAGTTTGGACGGCATTTGGACGTTTTCATTTTTACTCGCGATATCCTATAATGAATAACTTTGACTGTTTTATGGGGTTATAAAAATATATAATAATGACGGCGGAATTATTTTCCTGTTGATAATGCGGATGAGAGGAGGTCATAGTACGGTTATAGGTAAATCAGTCATTTATGTTAATTATTTAGGAAATAATATACTGATGAATGAAACTGTTCAATGTCTATTCTCGGCACGAGATTAGCATAAAAATTAAATAAATCTCTTTTTTTATAGTTAATAAATTATAATAGAAGATATCCAACTAATCCAGTTCAAATTGCAGAGTTTTATTTTTTTTTAAATATATATGTATAGGATTGAGAGAAGATAATAATCGAACCTCGGCGGAAAACAATAACTGACCCTTCATACTGCAGCAGTCATTATTTTTATTTTTATAGAGACAAGAGCTGACAAAGGCTTTACTACCCTCCCCGTTAAGTCGAAGCCAGTGACCTGAGTATGAAACTATACGTGTAACCTGTAAATTCATTTTTTTCCTAACGCAATTTTACACATTCCACTTTATGTAATGGGCAGATTGTCTCATATATGCAATGAAATGCTTGCAATATCGAAAAAAATTGTTTCCTAGATATTATAACACTTTAATTTAATTTTATTTTTAAAAAATGTTTCAAAATTTTTTAAGAAATAAATTAAATACGGTGAATAAAAAATTTTTAAACTAGTCTTTAGCTTTCATTATATTGAAAAAATTAGAAAATAAATTGTATACATAATATGGCGAACCAACAATTTCAAACATTTTTTTTCTATGAGGATGAAAATGAAAAAAAGAAGAAAAAAAATTCTTGCTGTTTTAAATCAAAATATCTTAAAAACTATTGAAAATAGAAATATTTCTCAAGAGATCTTTTTTATAGAGAATTTTACCAGCTATAAAAAAGGTCCTTAACAAAATTCGTCTATCTCGCATCCTTATCAAGGATATTAGCAAATAAAAAATTCTTAATTTTTTATCCGATATACACCATTTTGGTTTAATTTCTAAAAACTACAGAAAAAAATCGTTTTTCAGTTATATTTCGCTTTTATCATTTTTTTTTATTAAAAAATTTTGATTAAAAAAAAAAAACATTTTTTTTTTTTCAAGTAATTCGGATTTTTTGCTTGAATTATATTTGACGTTAAATATTCAAATGCTCCGTGATATAGTTTTTATAAACGAATTTCCAAATTTTGAATTTTTATTCAATTGAAAACGAATTGCGAAGCGTGAATAAAAAAATTACGCGCTTTTGCTTTCATTTTATTTTTATTTAGATATATATACCCGAATTTTTCAGGCATTTTAAAAGATCTAAAATATTTTTATTCCACACAGGCATAACAACAATTTGTATTCCACTGCGGCGAGAAACTCACATTAAATATTTTCACCTCCGTGTGACATATATAATAAACACATGCCTTGTGCAGGAGAAAGAGTGTATGTGGCTCTATGCTACAATATGTAGCGCACCCAAACAATGCTGTACGCTGCGCTTCGACACTTTAGAAACTCGATGTGCCATGTGCTCACGCATAATACTCGATAAATGCGATGCTCGTTTTGCCATTGCATGGCGCGCGAAATCTGGCGATGAAGCATAAAGTCCTCTGTCTATAATACACGAAACTTTCTCACTCTGCTATTCGGATGTTGATGCGGAGTTTCTGTCGATATTGTCAGATTCAACACGTCTCTCTGTATGGATGAAAGTAGCACAATGTTATATACCTTCGCCATTATGCATAATTCATCGCGTATAAATTCAGTCGTGTGAAACGCAAAATAAATTTGTTCACTTCATACCATTACACGCAACTATATCGTCTTATTCCGCGCCTTGATCTTCATTTTCGTTTATAATTTAATTATACTTTTTATACATATATAGTCATGAAATCGCTATTTTAATCCTCTACAGTTTGTTTCGATTTAACGACGAATTATACTCTCGCAAACTTCACTAAACTCGCTCAGTTATAAATTCATTTATCGTTAATTAATTATATTTCATTATTTATACACTCGAATTACCTAATTATAAAGCATATAATCTCATCAAAATTAAATTTTTTAATAACCTCTGATTCAATTAAATCCAAAATATATATGTATATTTTATTAGAAGAAAAAAATCAAATAAAAATTTGATAAAAAAAAATCTGAAATTTTAAGTCACACGGCAGTAAGAAGACTTTTTCTCATTTTTAGGTAGATTTCATAAATCTAACTATTGCATTCGTTCTCATGGTGGAATTTTTACCTGAATTTATCATTATATGTTCTAATTAGTCGGATAGATTTCAAAAATAGTACTGGTCAAAAAATTTATTTATATGTAATATTACCCAAAATTGTCATCACGATAGCTGCCAAAGTAATCAACCGATCTTAATGAAATTTTATACACTTATTATTTGGGTCACTAGCTTGAACGAGTTCGAATTTGAGCCATATCGGTCAGTTAGTTTAGAAATGGTGACCATTTAAAATTTCAAAAATCGCTAAAAACGCTATTATCGTGACTTCTTTTCGGAATATCTTGCGAATGATAACAGATAGCTCATTTTTGAAAGAAGCATCTTGAAGCTTACGAAATTTTCTTTAAAATGACCTACTACATTTTTATTTTTCTGCATTTTTAATCGTTTTTAATGTAGATTAAACCTATACAAATGAAATCTACCTTACATCTCGGGTGAGGCCGAATGGCGTTTTTTATTTGTTTTCGTTTTTTTACATTTCAAAATTTGTCTATAGCTCAAAAAATTCATAGGGATAGCGAATTTTTTACTGGAATATAACCAAAAATTGCGTGCAGCACGTTTGAAATAGAAAAAAAAATTTTATGAATTTTTTTCCCTCGTAGGAATGTTTTATAAATTGGATATCTTCAGGATATCTACAGGATTTAGCGAAAAAAGTCGTTAAGTTCGCATCACGGTTGAATTATTATTATTGTTGGGATTATAATTGGATATCGAAATTTGTGGGGGCAAAAATTCCATCATTTTGGACTTATTCGCCCTTCGGGTAATATCCTGTCATGGGGAGAAGCCAATGGATGGGCAGCAGAGAGACGTGCCGGGTCAAGTGTTGGAAGGTGCAGGAGTGAGACACTGCAAGATATATTTTATCCAAACATCAGCGAAAAATTTAAACTGAGGTCATATACTTATTTTATATCAACAGTTTGGTATTAAAAAATTGTCAATATCATGAATTTATTTTTCAAAATTTCTGCATCACTTGAAAAGATCTGATTTAAATTTGAAATATAAAATTAATTCAAAAACAAAACGACAAAATCACAATTTAAAAATCAAAAAATTCAGTCAACTGAAAAATCATCTGCTGTTTTTTCATTTACAGCCTATAATATTTAAAAATTCAGATTGAAAGAACAAAACTTCGAATTTTAAATGAATTTAATTCAAAAATTTCGATGATAAAATGAAAAAAATTGCATAGATTTGAAACTTTTAACAATTAATAGTCTAATCACCAGCACAGGCATGTGTAGTTTAAATTTTAAATCATTTTTTCATCTAGTTTATGAGGAAGTGTGGTTTAAACTTGTAATTATATAAGCCTCTTTCGTCTAACTTTGATTGTTCGATTTTTTACAACTAATTTCAACGAATTAATGAAAAAGCTTTCATAATATCACTTTTAGATAGTCAATAGGCTACTTATATATAATAAAATCAAAATTTGGCTTCTAACTGATTTAACATTGAAGATATACGTTTAAAATTTTTCTCATTTTGGGATGACCATCGTAACTCCTGAATAAAAATTTATTAATTCGATTTTATTGCTATTGCTAAAAGCTATTAATAAATAATAGCTTTTAGCGTCTGTCCAAAAAATAAAAAATTGCAATATAGCACATAAAAAAATTAAAATTACAAAAAAAAAAAAAAATAAACATACGGATTTTAAATCTATTGTGATTTAATAACACTAATTATTTATTGGCAATAAATATCCCATATCTGAGATATTTATTGCCAATTTATAATATTATCTGTCAAAAAATAAAATGCACTTACCTTGAGATGATAAAATAAAAATCCAAAGAAATGAAAAAAAAAATTCACACGATGAGCAATAAAATAAATATAACCGACGTAAGTAATATTTCGCGGGTAGCAGACTCGCACACGTTTCAGGAACGAACGGTTTCTCTCGAGCGCATGGGCTCGAAACGACGGCGGAGGACAGACTGCTGGTGTTTGGGAACTGCACACGGCAGAGTCGAAGCGGCGCGGTGGCTCGCGCGCCCAATGACCCCCTTCTTTCAATTCTCTCGGCGTTCCTCGAGGATGTATACACGCCGGCCTCGCCGTACCGTTGCGCGGGAGGATATAGCAAGAGGAGAGCCACACGCGATTTCACGTTCGATTAAAGTTTCCTCTGCAGGAGGTATAAAAGCCCGGAGGAGCAATGGTTGGCAGGCGCTCGTGAATACACCAGGGGAATCCTCTCGTCTGTGGTGCAGCAGTACATTCACTCGTAAAAAATCAAGAAAATAATTCAAACCTTCATCTTCCTCATTTTTTATTTCCATCGCCGACGTTCATGTACTCTCATTGCTCTATTTTCAGGACGAGATTCCGAGGCCAATTTCGTTAACTCCCTCGATCGCCGTCATTTCGTTTTATTTTGTGTGCGGGCATATTTTGGAAGGCCTTCATTGCGGCCATCAGTTTCAGAAAAAGTCGGAGAAAAACTTTACAAGTATATACGTATATATACAAAAGTTTTATGAAAATTCGTGTATATATGAAACCACTCTTGAAACTTTTTCCTTTCTTCCATGTTTATAATTATTTTTCTTTTTTTTTTTTCATGTAGTGCATGAAAAGTTTGTAAAATTATTTCGCTTGTTCGGCCGCCGTAGGCAGTTTTTTTTATGCTCCACCAGTTTCATCGACCAAATTAATTGCTATTTGTTAATTATTATTAATTTTTACATCAGTGCTTTTATTAAACTGCGGTCAAAATAGTGAATATTTTACAATTTGTTTTTTAATATGGTTCTACCAATTTTCCATGCACAACTAATATTCAGAAATTTGTAGTATCTATTCGGATCGCCAATAATGATAAATAATTCAGTTATTAAATTAATTTTTTTTTTTTTTTAGAGAAACTTTTTTCTCTAAAAACGATATTTGAAGAATTATCGCATAAGAACAATACAACTTTGTCTATTTTCAAGTTATTCTCGCGAGCTATTTGGAAAGTATTGTTCCTAGAGAAAAAAATTTCGAATAAAAAAGTTGAGAAATTTAATATAGAACAAAAAAGGTCTCTAGCATTTTTTGTCTAAAATTGATAGTTAAGTAGATATATAGTAAAAAAACGTGTTTTACAAGATAGTGGTAGTTACACAGGGGTGAGAACCACTTTAATTGGAAATAATCCAATAATTAGCGCAGCATAATGCTTACCTATTCGTCAGAATATACTCAATCCGACTCATGGGGATTATAAATATCCTGTCTAATGTTTTTGATGTTAATAAAAGTCAGTTTTATTTATAAAAATCAAGTGGAAAAGGCTTCATATCAACAGTAAAATTTTTTCTGACTGTCGACTCATATATATATGACGAAGCAATAACAATTAACTTCAGAAAAATAAATACCCAGCTGGAGTTTGCCATCGCAGACATAAAAAAAAAATCGTTGGATATCCGCGGTCACTATATAAACTCTATTTTTTCACAATTTATAAAGTCAATTTTCTAAGATAAATTTTAATAAAACTCTCAATACAGATACTTCAATAAAATGAAGATTGAAAATCAATTAAATATTAAAGGAAAGAATTTTTTACGTATAGTGATTGAAATGTATTGAAACATTAAAATTCATAACGGACGAGTCATCTTTGTTGCCTATGAAATTTTCAAACGCAAACTTTTCCGTTGGATATTGTATAGCACACGTACTACTACTGTTATAACACCGAAGACAATGCATAATTTGCAGTATAGAAGTTTTAATTAAACTTCTTAGATGACGCCAACTTTTGCAACAATTTATCAGAAAATGAATAAAAATTTCGAATAACCTATATTGCATATAGATATGTATTATAGTATATTCTCATTTGCATAATTACATCACGTTCTCGAGGGTGTTATATAGTGCTTAAAATTACATTTTAACAATTTTAGCGTTAGCTTTTGGCATTTGTTCAAATCAAAAACTCAATTACGAGTAAAATTAAAAATTCTCAAAATTTTTAAATTAATATATAATATTTTTATAGAGGAAAAAAATACTTTTTTTTTTTCGAAAATCAAAATTATTAAAAGTGAAAATAAGAAAATTTAGATTTCTGAAAAGTTTTCTTTCAAAATTTGATTTTTTTATTTCTTTTAGATTGTTTTTTCGTTAAAGAGTTGGATCCGAAACGATATTTTCAAAGTCGGTGCGACTATACGATTCCTCAAAATCAGCTTAATCGATCGATCTGAAAATTTTGACACAACCTTTTCAGATAGATTCCTCAGGTATTGGTTAAATTGGTTGAATTTACATATTATTTTCAAACCAAAGACGACATTATTGTAAAAAAAAAAAAAAACGCCATTCGGCCTATAACCCGAGATGTAAGGTAGATTTCATTTGTATAGGTTTAATCTACATTAAAAACGATTAAAAATGCAGAAAAATAAAAATGTAGTAGGTCATTTTAAAGATAATTTCGTAAGCTTCAAGATGCTTCTATCAAAAATGAGCTATCTGTTATCATTCGCAAGATATTCCGAAAAGAAGTCACGATAATAGCGTTTTTAGCGATTTTTGAAATTTTAAATGGTCACCATTTCTAAACTAACTGACCGATATAGCTCAAATTCGAACTCGTCCAAGCTAGTGACCCAAATAATAAGTGTTTAAAATTTCATTAAGATCGGTTGATTACTTTGGCAGCTATCGTGATGACAATTTTGGGTAATATTACATATATATAAATTTTTTGACCAGTACTATTTTTGAAATCTAATTAGAACATATAATGATAAATTCAGGTTAAAATTCCACCATGAGGACAAATGCAATAGTTAGATTTATAAAATCTACCTAAAAATTTTCCCAAAAAAAAAAAAATAAAAAGATATTCAACTAACCCAAAACTTTGTTTCCATTAAAATATTATATTCTTTAAACTATAGAAAAAAAATTTATTGAAAAAATTCACATTGATGTATTGAGCTTGGAAATAATTTTTCCATCTCCTTTGTGCGGCTGGAAATTGAAAAAATGTGAGTAAAACAGAAAAAATAAGAGTATATCAAAGCATGACATACCGGATGACTGTGATGGTATAGAGACCGAAGTTACGAGGAAAGGCCCCAGTGACCGAGATTCTCATTACCATTTCTTCCTGATCCTCCTTCGCCGGATGTTGAATGCGTGTGTGAGACACGGCCTCTGCTACGCCTTGGAGAAAGGGACTCTACGATATTGGGAATTCTCTGCGGATGAAATCACGTAAGTATATCTCTTAACGGTTCTACACGTTTTTATTCATCAGTGTATTTTTAGTTGACTCGTTGCATTGAGTGTAACAATTTAAAAAATGAACATTCCAAACACAATTAGAACTGATTTCTGCACCCATTTATTTTTACTCTAAGCCAATGAAAAGCCAGAGAATAATCAGTTGGCTGCATAAAAGCAGATCAGCTTCATCCGTGAACACAGCCTCAATGGCACAAAGTCAGCATTAAGAGCCAAAGAGTACATTCAACTGCAGAAATTCAATATGCAACAGTCAAAGGTCCTATTCAGTATTCCAGAATAAATTTCAACTGAATAGAATGGCTCTTTTTCAATCAAATGATTTGATCTCAAATGTATAGAGAACGGAACAATCCATTTTAAAACCTCTACTGACATTCAAAAAAGTATTTTTTTTAATTATTTACAGTCATAAAATGATATCACGTGTTTAAAACTAAAAAGGCGTGTAGCCAAAAAATTCAGACTTTTTTTATTCGCTTATATCTTAATGAGGATGCAAGTTAGACGGATTTTGCTTAAGATCTTTTTTGTAGCTTATAAAATTTCCTATAAAAAAGATCTCTTGACAAAAATTCCTATCTTCAATATTTCTAAAGATATTTTGATTTAAAACAGTCAGATAATTAATGATAGAAGAGTATATCATTGAAAAGTTTGAAATACTTTACTTGCTTATATCCTTGATAAGGATGCGAGATAGACAAATTTTGTTAAGGACCTATTTTGTAGCTAATAAAATTCTCTACAAAAAAGGTCTCTTGAGAAAAATCGTTATCTTCAATAGTTGCAAAGATATGATTTAAAACAGCAAGAAAATTTTTCCTATACTCCCGTTTGGCTTTAGAGACTCGATATTCAGTGTTGTTTAATTGAAATTTAGCACTGTTATATAGACTGGACTGACGTGTTTCGAGGTAAATTCATGGCTGGACGAGTAATTTAGTCCAGTTTAATGACATGGAGATATGGATATGTAATAAATAGCCCATCAGCAAGCAGATATAAATAAACGCGCATCAAAATATACCTCCTCACAGCAAATTGAATCGTCCAATAAGCTTAAAAATCGATTTATAAAATATATATTATCTCCATAATGGTTATTTTTTTGACAACAATTTTTATTGCCACTTTTTTTATACTCTCAAAATTTATTAAATAAAAAACGAAAATAAAAAAAAAAAATCGGCGCCAATTAAAACAATTTTATTAATAATAAATTTTGTCAATATTACTATAAAAAAATAAAAATAAATTATGCAACATTTTCAATTAATTATTAAATTGTAATAAGTATGCCAGTCGTGAAATTCAAGATGAGAAAAAAACAAAAAACAAAATTTTTCTTTTGTTCGATTTATCTAACAACATAATATTCAGATAATTTATTCGAAGCATCTATATAGTAGAGTTAGCAAAAAAATTTATTACTTGCAAAAGTTTCATTGCCTAGAGGGGAAAAACATCTTGTAAGTATATACTTTTCACAATGTATAAGTATAATAAAAATTACGATTTTTTTTACAATAAAAAAATTTTCTGCTCTACAAAACAAACTGACCGTAAAATTATTGTAAACTTTACGTTGCTCTGTGCTGTAGATAGTCGTAGAAAAACATCTCATTGTGTTGTGAGCGCAAATTCTGATGGACAGTTTGACTCGAAAAGCGGACAGAGATGAAGATAATACGTATATTAAAATGGCCAAGTAACTCTGAACGATCGCGTGCTGCTATATATACATAAAAAAAAAATAAAAAAAATATTTTATTACTTTAGATCCATCAAAAAATTCATGTATTTGAAAAAAAAAAATCCACAAGATTTTTATCGCTGTTATACATTCTGACTCAGTGGCCAAAATTTGATTAAATAAATTTTCTCGATTTTTAGGGTGTCGATAGACTTCTGGGATATCGAGCTATTGGTGATATTTTTTTTTTTGGTGATTTTTGGATAATAATAAGAATTTTAATTTATAAAAATAATTTTGAGTTTAATTTAATATTTTTAACACGGTAATAATACAGAAAATATAAAGAAAATAGATAAAAATAATAACAAAGACCGAAATATAATTATATAAATGATAAAATAATTTAGAATTCTACTCAAACGATTGAACCACAAGAATGGCTGCCGGAAATGCGAAAACTCCTGTATACCTGATGTTACTTTCGACACCGTAAAACAGTAAATATTATATCCCAACTGTTCTATATTATAGTTGTTGAAAAAAAAAATTGTGTTGATGCATTTTTGTATTTTTCTTCACATGAATATTTATTAGTCCAGTCAAACAAGGCCCTCGGGTACATTTTGGACTTACAGCGGGAGAATTAGGCCTAGAGGTTTTTTTTTGTATTCTAAATTGAATGGTGTAGGTCCCCCACGTGGGAAATTACGGCGACATTTTCAAAATCCATTTTTTTTTTCTCAAAAACGCGATTTTTATCGAAACTAATGGCTTTACGCAAAAATGCGTCGAACGAAAAATGTGCGCCAAAAAAAAATACACCAAACTTGTTCGAAGCATTTTTTCGTAAAATCATCCCCTATAGGGGTTGATTTTACGAAACGCGATAAAAATCGCGTTTTTGAGAAAAAAAAAAATGGATTTTGAAAATGTTGCCGTAATTTCCCACACGGGAGACCTACACCATTCAATTTAGAATACAAAAAAAAACCTTTAGGCCTAATTCTCCCGCTGTAAGCCCAAAATGTATACCCGAGGGTCCCTGTTTGACTGTTTGGCAAGAAAAAAACTTGAAATTCTATTTGGTATTTAAAACTAGCATAAAATTCGATATTTGTTTCTAAATTATAAACGAAAACTACAGTTTTCCTATGTACAATTTGACTTATTGTTATTTTAAAAATAAATAAAAAATCTTTTATAACAACAACACAAAAAAGTGTGCTCTGTGGTTTCACCACGTATTTTTGCTTTTTTATGGGTGGAAGTGACACAACTGATGTCGTATACATTCTTACAATTTCGTCTGCCACCTCTAACAACATATTTCATTTCCAACGGCGCATCGCTGTTCGTAATTTTCATGAGACAGAGCATGAGAAATTCACACCACGCGTCGTGGCCGTTCATATATATTCTCCCCAAAACTCACACAAAATGTCGGCACCAGCGACACGCAGAAATCCATCAAAAGCCCTGTAGGATGTCGAGCATATGATGGTTTCCCGAAAATACATGGACAATTTACTCTCTTCCGGCTGAGTTGATACCAAAATCGGCACTCGCATATAGCTAGAGTGAGGAAAGATCAGAGGTAAGTACAGTCACCTCTGGCAATATACCTATCCTCCGCATGTGCTCGATCGATAAACTATTCTCTGTAATCTAGTTACGACGATGGAGATTGTAGGAGCCAATGGGGTGACAGGGTGAGGCTGGTTATAGGAGGAGGAAAACGGAATTACCGTTAATTGCAATCATGAGAGGGACGAGGGCTTGGCAGCGAAGGGCTGAGAGGCATATCGAAAATTTCACGCTCGCTGAAGCATCAGCTCAACGGAGTCAACGGTGCCTGGGCCACCGGAAGGGCCGCACATTGGCCCCGGAAGCCAGAAGTTCAGCGCCGTTGGCCCCGTCCGATACTATGCACTGTATAAACTCAACTTTGTCTTACTTTCACCGAGTTTCCCGTTTGTTTATACAATTTCAATAATGTGAGCTGGCAGAAAAACTGCGTATATTCACAAATACATACTATGTAAATTTTTTAACTACAGGTACCGCAACCATATATGGTGGCGGAAAAAAAAACGATTATTTTATTTTTTCGGTTCTCGTATCAAAAAAATCATAGTTTATGATGTTTTAAAAATCCACCATGAAAATTAGTTGGATTTAAATATTTTTAGAGGTCACGCACGAATTTTGAAATTTTTAAAAAATGTCAAAATGTGATTTAAAAAACTTTTTTTTTCTGTTTTCGCTACAGCGGATCTTTTTTTCATGTAATTTTAATAACTTTTTCAAAGTTTGAATTTATAATATGAATTTTTAGGGGTCATTTTATACAAATTTCTAAAATGATGAATAGAAATTTTTTTCAAATTGCATTATCATAGTGATATTTTATAGAAAATTGAAAATATTATAATTTATTATAATATAATTGTAAAATTAATTAATTTCAACTATTTTGTTAATTTATATCACTGTAAAAAAAAAACTTTTTTAGAAGTTGCCTGCATTAAATTTAAAATAATTTGTTAAAGCGAAAATAGAAAAAAAAAAATTTCTTATGTCAATTTTTATAACTACAAGAATTTTAAAAATTCGTAAACAACCACTCAAAATGAACTCTTTAAATTAAAACTTTGTAGAAATTATTTAAATTACATAAAAAATGATTCGCCATAGTAAAAACCTAGAAAAAAAATTTTTTAATCACATTTTACCAATTTTTGAAAATTTAAAAATTCGTGCTCGA
Source organism: Macrocentrus cingulum (assembly GCA_002156465.1). NCBI lineage: Eukaryota > Metazoa > Arthropoda > Insecta > Hymenoptera > Braconidae > Macrocentrus > Macrocentrus cingulum. The sequence continues at coordinate 10,705 of MVJL01007340.1, read as the reverse complement.
TCTCTAAAAATGTTCGAATCGCGCCACCCTAATATATAGCTTATGTTTAATAAAACAAAAATTTATTCTGATAAATAAAAGTATATTATTGATTGTTGAACTATCTTCATCTTTATACAGGTAAGCATCGAAATAGCTGAATTTTTTCTTAATTCTCATTAACTGTCCATTTAAGCATCAACTAATACAATACTATAACTTTGAAACTATTAATTATATAAAAAAAAGTTTTATACAAAACCTGTAAAGAATTTAATAATCAGTTAATTTTGTAATAGGTATTCCTATATTCCTATATCAAAAACTAGTGTTTCAAGGACTCTAAAAAGAAAAAACTAGAAAATTGTTCATATAAACAACAATAATACAAAACCCGTGCGTATTACAAAAAAACGTTTAAAATAAAAAAGATAGAGAATTTTATTGTTAATAAAAAAGATCTCTACAATTATTGTATTAAAATCGATATTTCACGAGATATGACTACAAACGCATTTTACAATATGACGGATATACCTCTAACCACCCTAGAAACGCAGATTTTTAAAGATAAGTTTTTTATCAACTAAACTAATATTTAATAATAAGAAAATAACTTGCGTAGAAATTTGTTTGGTCGTTGTCCTCTATATCTTGGACTATAGCTCGCGTTCAAATCCTGTATGCGCTCTACATGTCAGAGAAATCCCATATGCCAATATATGGACTTGTACAAATATAAAGAGCTCAAGAGTGTCTCACGAGATGTCGTCATCATGTGGGTAAGTACTGCCAGAGTTGGTCTAATAGAAAGTTTTGATATTCGCAGCAGCATAATCACGAAATCCGTGCGGCTCATCCGCGTGCAGCCAACTCTACCCATGAATATTTATGAAATTCCAATTCCAATTCATCTCCATGTGATGGATAACCTGCTATTATACCGTCTACAATACTCCAATCACGAGAATATCCCCAATTTACATCTACAAAGCTCTGAAAATTCAAAATATCTCGCGCGCGCGCGTGTGTACGACGCCATCTTTGCATGCCCTGCGCACTTGACACATTCCACGTAGCTCTCTAACCTATAGAGGCGAAATTGCGTTTTTCCAAAACATTCCGACTGATTGAACCCGTTAAAACCCGTAAAATAATACTACAAAAAATGGTTTCTGTGTTAAATACCGTAGATACGGGCCACGAGGATATGATTCACGATGCCGAAATGGATTATTACGGCTTGAGGTTAGCAACGTGTTCCAGTGACAATTCGGTGAAAATATTTGACTTGAAGAATGGATCACAGAGCCTGGTGGCTGAGCTAAAAGGCCACGTTGGTCCAGTGTGGCAGGTTGCTTGGGCACACCCAAAATTCGGAAACATCATCGCGTCCTGCAGCTATGACAGGTTAGTTCAAACAAAACTTTCAATCGTAAATTCAAGCTCTCTAACCTGAAACCTTTCTATCCTATTTAGGAAAGTAATCATATGGAAGGAGCTGGGAGAGTGGACGAATATATACGAACTCACGAGCCACGACTCGTCTGTAAACTCCGTGGCGTGGGCACCTCACGATTTCGGGCTAATTCTCGCCTGCGGCAGCTCGGACGGATCCATATCCATCCTGACGAACGATGGGGACACCTGGAACACCCAAAAGATCTCTAACGCCCACCCGATCGGCTGTAATGCCGTCAGCTGGTGCCCGGTGATCGAAACAACACTCGACGCGGCCTCACACCTGCGCCAAGGTCCGATAAAGAGGCTCGCCAGCGGTGGCTGCGACAATTTGATCAAAATCTGGCGCGAGGAGGGTGACCGATGGGTGGAGGAGTGCAAATTGGAAGCTCACAGCGACTGGGTATGATACTTTAGCTTGACAATATCCAAAATCCGCAGGAAATATGAGAAATTTTCCGTTTTTCAGGTTCGAGATGTTGCTTGGGCTCCGGCTGTGGGACCACCTCGTGCAGCTTTGGCCTCTTGCTCGCAAGATCGTCGCGTAATCGTGTGGACATCGACTGATTACACAAGCTGGACACCGAATGTTTTGAATGTCTTTGACGACGTGATCTGGAATGTGAGCTGGTCGCTGACTGGTGGCATTCTGGCCGTCAGCGGCGGCGACAACAAGGTTTCCCTGTGGCGTGAAAATTCCGAGGGACAGTGGGGCTGCATTTCAGAACTTAATAAGGGCCAGGGCAACCTGAACAATACGGACCAAAGAGTCCTCTGATTAAAGTTTGATGAATTCAAGAGATAATGTACGGTTAATTATAATTTTATCAAGAATATTTGTACTTTGTAAGAGAATAGCCTCCTTTTTTATTATTAAGATTTTGTCGGAAGATTTTGATGGCTTTGTTGTTAATCTTGAGTGTAAAGTGAAGCTGTAAAAACAATATCACGTTTGATTGCAGTTGATGCTTCTTCCATTTTTTCTTTTAAAACTGTCTCGCCAATTCGATTTGCTGCTGTTTTAACGTCTCTCAGGGTATCGTTGAGCTGTTGAATGCAACGAACTATTATGCCCTCTTGCACGTCTGTCAGTTCCATGATTTTAGCGAAAGACTCCTCACGAGCCCACTCGTAAACAACCTGCACCAGGCCAAAGTTTAATGGCTCCACTGGTTCCATATCGTACTGCAGCTCAATCGCCTCGATTTCATTCCGTACTTGGTGCATTATTACACAATTCTAGAGACAAATTTAGTGAGATTTAGTGGCGGTTTTCATGGGAAAATTCCGCCCAACTTACCTCTTTCAACACTGGCAACTCCAACTCCGGCTCATTGTCGGATTTTTGTTGGAATACCAGTGCTGATAGGAGAGCTGCGATCTCTGCTGGTTGAAGATTTGTTAGGATATTTCGGTAGACAAGTTCTGTGATTAACAGCTCGTTTGTTCCCATGTCCAGAGCCACCCGACCTTTCAGCGTCACTGCAACAAAACAACATTCATTCATTTATATATGATACAGATAGAAATTTCCACGGCTTACAAAAAGCATACCTCGTTCATCCGTGTCGATATATCCCAGCTTTTTAAGCACCTTAACACGATTAACATATTCCGGATACAAAGCTAAACTTTCATCACTAAGTTGAAATTGTAAATCGCGTCTTCGGCGTTCAAGCTCACAGCGTTCGAAAATAGTTTCAAAATGTTCCTCAAAATTGGGAATTTGAGCGACATTCATCTGCAGAAGAGTACCACGAAGATTTTTAACATATCTGTATCTAGCAAGAAGCTCTGGATTCGTCACATTATTCTCAAACAGTGGTAATAATATTGAAGTGTCAGTCAACGAAACGAGTGAGAGAGTCATGAGGTCCTGAATGGCCGCCTGACACGTAGGGCTAGGCTGATCCTTCTGGAAACGAGTGATTTTCCGCTTCTCGCAGTCTTTCAGAACTAGCCCACAATTAGTGTTTACTATGCAGTTGGTAATTTCCACAATATGCTCAGCCTTAATGTCAAAAAACTCGTGGGACGGTACGCCAGATGGAACGAAAATAACTCTTTTCGTCAGAGCGACAATTCTGTGCCAGTTGTCCGGGCGGGAAGAAGATTGTCCGCGCTCCTCCGTGTTAGTCAGACACAGCACGGCGTACTCAGTCTCCTGACGCTTCTGGCTGATGCTGAGAAGGAGTGCCAGCTTGTAATAATGCTGTCGATACGAGATAACGATGACGCGCCCGGGTACGAGAGTCTTAACGGCCTTCTTTGTCACTAGTAACTGCGGGGCAAGGTTTCGCATCTCGTCCAAATAGTCCATGGCAATCACGTAGAACTCTGCAAGCTGCTTCTGCAGCTCAGTCTGCAGCGGGAGCTTCGCCAGCGCCTCCTCAATCTCACTCAGCTCCGTCTTGCGCTTGTTCTTATCCGTAATAAGTGTCAACTCCTTAAATGACCTGCGCATCATGTCCTCGACGCTGACGGATTCACTGACGCGGCGTAAATTAAGGACCATCGAGTACGTGATTTTAAATTGGGATTGAAGTGTTTGTGGCTGACCACACATCATGGCTTTGAGGTCGTTAATCGGCGGCACTTCGGTCTTGCACATGAGGATCACAGTTCCCGATTTGTCGTGTCCACGACGGCCTGCACGTCCAGCCATTTGGATGTATTCTGTGGGTAGCAGTCCGCGGAACTGCTTGCCATCAAATTTCCGGATAGAATCAAAGACGACAGTCCGCGCGGGCATATTAATACCCATCGCAAAGGTCTCCGTGGCAAAAAGAAGCTTCACCACACCGTTTTGAAACAGTAGCTCTATTATCTCCTTTAAAATGGGCAGGATTCCGCTGTGGTGCACTCCGATCCCTCGCTCGAGCAATCCCTCCATCCGCTTGATCTGCGGCAGCTCGCGGTCCGACTCGTTCAGTCGCTTCACGCATTTTTTGAAGAACGAGCGCACGTGACCCTTCTCCGTCTCGGTCGTGAGGTCCACGGCGGTCAGTGAATCGGCATTTGTGTCGCAGCGATTGCGCGACAGTGTGAATATGACCACGGGAAGCTTCTCGGTCTGAAGCAAATGCGCGATGAATGCCTCCCACATGGTTTTCTCCTGCTTGGGCGAGAGCTGCGCCCGCCCGCGCCGCTGTTGTTGCATGTTCACGGCGTTTGCCGGCTTTTTCGGCTCCTTCAGCATCTTTGCCTTGTACCAGTTGTCAAAATTGAACTCACCCTGTGCGTCCAGCACGAGAAACCGATCATTACGTGTTTTTCCGTCGGTGCCCGTGTAGAGATAGTGTTTCAAGGGGACCGGACGCTTCAGTGTGCTGATTACAAACATTTTTCGTTTCTTTATGTTGCCCACCCAGTTAGCAAAGATCAACGGATTCGGCACTGTCGCCGAGAGCATGACAATGTTCACGTTGGGCGGCAGCAAGATCACAATCTCCTCCCACACGTGGCCACGGTTCTCGTCATTTATGTAGTGCACCTCGTCGAAAATTACATACTCCAGATCTCGCAGAACCTCTGAAGCGTTGTACAGCATTGTTTGCAGGATTTCCGTTGTCATTATGAGACAGTTGGCCGTCTGGTTGATCTGCATGTCACCAGTTACAAGGCCGATACTCTCGAAATGCTTGTTTCGCTTAAAGTCGCGGTACTTCTGGTTGGATAGGGCTTTAATTGGCGATGTGTAGATCACTCGCGTCATGTGTCGTTGGCTCAACGCTATTGCGTACTCGGCGACCGTTGTTTTGCCGGCTGAAGTGTGGGCCGCGACGAAAACGTTGCAGCCCTCCTCCAGTTTGATTATTGCCTGCTTCTGAAATGTGTCCAGCTCGTAGTCGAAGGTTATCGCTGGTTTTGGCACGCGCTTGTGGAAATCTGGCACTGGGATTGATACGTCCAATTGTTCCGCCCATTCTGCCAACATTTTTGGCTTTGGAGTGTTCAGTTTTAATACGGGGATGCTTGATATTTCAAAGGAAATGTCATCAATCTCGTTCAGATCGATTGCTGTGTCGTCAAACACTTTTATTTCGGCGTTTTTATCGGTCTCCGGCGATGACCAGAGACCGAGAAGATTTCCCTCCTCATGCACCACGTCCATGAGATTGATTTTCTCCGGTTTTGGCTTGGGTTTCTTTTTTTGTTGAGAGTTTGGCTTGTCCTTTAATGTGTTCTTTGGAGTACAGTTGTCACTCGCAAATTCTACACCCTCAGGAAAACCCTTTGCAAGGGTTCTCAGGTTGTTTTCAAAGTCCACGTTTGTTACCAACGCTGTTTTTGGTACGTCTGGCTCGTCAAAACCACCCGGCCAAAAAGGAAAATTACTGGAATTGCCTGTAAAAAATTGATTTTAAAATGAAAATCAGAGTTTAACATAATTATTACATAATATTATTAGTTTACTAAACATCCAAAGAGAAAATTAGATAAATCTTGTCAGTTTTACCGTATTTATATAACAAAAAAACCCAAAAATCAAGTTTATAGTGATGAAAAATCGTTTAGTGACTTAATTTTTTGTAAATTTCTTGAAATCCCGTGAAGTTAAGGAAATTTTGCATAGAACCATTTTTATAGCAATTTTTTTTTGCTACAAAAAAGGTTCAGTGAAAAATTTGAATAAACAAAGTATTTTTCGAGATATTAAAAAAAAAAAAAAAAAACTAAATATCATAATAAAAGTCACAAAGTCATATTCTTTTGATAAATTCTTCGAAAATAATAAGAATTATGAGATTTTTGTACAGAATATTTTTTGTAGAGAATTTATCTGGCTACAAAAATAGTTCCATACAAAAATTTCATAAACTCAATGGTACTCGAGATATTTACAAAAGAAGAGATGCTTGTGACGAATGAATGTGAATGCGATGTCAGGTGATACCCTTAACGCCTTCCATAGGAGGTCCTGGAGCTCGTGACATGGACATGGAATTTTTAGCATTTTCTCCAGCTCCCTGGAGAATGTCCTCTCTCATCTGACAGAGACGGCCGGTGATAGGATCTCGATCAAATTTGAGCGTTGTTCCAAGCGGTGAGAGGTTATACTCGAGCAGAGCCAAAATATCAGGTGTTCTAGGCCAATATTGCTGAACATTTTCAATTTGGTGAATCGGTAATCGCTCTGGACACTCGAGATACTCTCGTAATTCTTCAGTGACATCAGGCAATATTGGTGGAGGACCAAATGGCAACTAAAAAATTAAATATAACACTAAACAATAACCTTACTACTCGCAATTTATCGCATTTACCTCTGGCATAACTTTTTCCTCCGTATTATTCATTATGTATAATGAATTTAATTACATTCACATTAAATATATTACAAATTTTATGTACGATTCACTTAAAAAAATTTATTTTATATTATTATGCTTGCTCCAGAACGCTTAAAATTTGAAATGAGGTTATAATATGCTAATAAGTGTTTTTGTCAATATAGGAGCGGATATTATCGACATACAGTATGTGAAAAAAATATATTTATCATCTGTTAAAATAAAATTGTACACGAAAAAGATTTATTTATATGATTTTTTATTGAAAAAAGCATTTTAAGTGTTTCAAATATTATAAATCAGAATATACGACGAACAAAACATTGAAAATTATTTTGAAAAAGTAATAATTTTATAATTACAAACATTATTTCATCACATATATACATTTTGTTCAATTGTTCGTTGTTTTTTTTTCATCTAATACTAAGAGATTTATATAAAAAAAGACGTATTTTGGAATATCTCAAGTATTTAGTAACATAATGGATGAAATATTTTGTTGTTTTTATAATATTTAAGTATTAAAAAAAGTAAAAAAGCAATTTTTTTAAGTCATAAGTAAAATATCTTAAACTGAACTAATACAAAAATGAAAAATTTCTATTTTCGTATGTAAAACTAATAATTGTGTTGTTCATCTGAATCTGAATCGATTTCCGGTTCAGTCAAAAATTTGGCCAACCCAAGATACAATTTGGATTCATCTCTCGGTATTTGCCTACTATTCATACGACTGCCTTGGACATTATCTTCAACAATTTGCCGGCCGGAAATCAAATCCTGAAGAACATAGCGCAATGACAACCTAAACGGTTTTCTATCAAACAAACCACCTTCAGCAATTAGACTCATGCCTATGATAAAACACTTATTCACATGTTGCCACTTGATTCGATCAGAAAACATTTGCCGATACTTCGCTGTTTCCTTCAATATTTCCTTAGTGGAATCGTAATTATTTATTCGCGCACTAAATCCAATGATAAATGCACAATCTCGAATAATCACAGCAATCGTTAAATAACTATCAGAAGATTTGTTGCTGTTGTCATTGAGTATCATTACTTGCATCGGAATACTGTCGATTTTTTCAGCAAGAAAAATCATTGGCAATACGCATTCAAGCAGGGGAGCACTTGAATTATGCAATGTCACTTCCTCCATATCTTCGTACATAATATTAAACATATAATTCAAACTTTCAATAACCCCACACAAAGAATCAACCCTCATTTCCGAACTGTCTGAATTCTCAGAAATTTGAGAAAACATTTTAATACAATCCTTTGGAGTTGAAGAAAAATATGGAATTGACGAAGTATAAATTTTTAAAACGTCAACTAATCCATTGACAATTTCTTGATTAGCAACTCGAATTGGCACATTGCAATTACGCTTTGGTCCTGCCATTGTAAAATATCCCTCTTCGGTCATAAGCGCGAAATAAATATTTTTTGACAACTGTTCAGAGCGCGCATTATTCCCATAACCCATCTTCGACAGACGAACCAATTTCCCCTGGATCAACTGATCATTAGAAAGTGAATTTTGATCATCATCCATAAGCTTAACCACAAGTGATTGTCCAAGCATGAGTTTAAGCATCGGAATGGGCGGCAGAAAGAACATACAGTTTAAAAATGATCCCATTGCCGAATTAAACCAGTAATTTTTGATTTTTTTACCCAATAAAAAGCTTGAAATTGACCAGAAATTGTACAGTTCAACGTCACCTTGCATTGTGTAGCCTTTGTAGTAGGCTAGTGCTTCAGCGGCTAAATCTCGATCGATGCCAAATGTTTGCAAGAGATTTTTAACTTCGTTTGCGGTGAAGCCGTAGAAACGAGCAAGTGATCCCTCCATCAGAAAGTTGTGATACGTCAAATGATTTAGCTCAGCAAAATTGATGCGAAAATAGTAGGATATCCCTGTAAGAACACTAGCATAAACATATCTACGTGTACCGCAGGAACGATTGAAATCCAACAGTTTAAAGTAAATCGACTGCAAATATCTGTGAATGTCAATGTGTGCCTTTTCCTGACGTGTCATAGTGACGGCTTTTAACATTACTGAATCGTAATTATCGACGAGGACGAAGCATTGCCTGTTAAAGTGCAGGGACAAGAATTTTGACAGCTTTGCTAGGCCTTCAGCGACTTGTTTTGTTGACATACTGTAGTGATCAACTACATCGCACCATTCCGAGACCAGTTTCTTGTCGTCGGGACTTAATTTGTCGCTGGCCAACAGATATTCGTGTTCCTTGAACGTCTGATGGACGATAGACTTGCAGAATGTTGCAACATTCTTCTCCGTGGCGATAACATCTGACGAGTTGAAATCCACATGAATGACAGGATATTTTCCAAGGTGAGCGTCCATAATTTCAGTATTTTCTGTGATTTTCAGCTTGTGGTTTAGAAACATCCGATAATTTGGTGTATCTCGCACTGGATTTCCATCAGACAGAGCAGATTGTGACACGGGATTGCCCACTGCGTCAACTTCGATGCTCAAAAAATATTTTAGCATACTGATCACCGTAGTTTTGCCAAAAAGCTTGGGCACAGTGATCAATTTATTGCCACGTTTGTCCAAAACTTCGTGGATAAGCGTTGTTTTGTCGACGTAGGAAGCATAATTGATGAGTTTTGCGAAATCATTCACTCCAACCGCAGGTTTTTGCAGTTTCATTATCTATAAACAAGCAAAGATAATCATCATGTCTGTTTGGGGAATTCAAAAATCATGATTGCAGATTGCAATGCATTAAATAGAGTTTAAATTCAATTTGAAAACATTTAATTGACAATAAAAGAGGTGACCATGGTCTATCAAGGGAGAAAAAATTAAGAGTTATGAGAAAGGTATTCTAAACGAAAATAATTGGATAATCATGCTTGTACAATTTCTAACCTGCATTTGATACTCGTCGGCGGCCATTATTTTGTCTCGTTCCGGCAGCTGATGCATGAAAGTGGTCAAATCCCTCGAAAATATGCTAGCGTAGTATGCTTAATTTATAGGCTGCGCTAATGATTCCAAAATGCCTTGATATTTATCTTGAAGTGAGGATATATCTTCTATTTGATGCTCGGAGTATACAGAATGAAGAACCGCTTTAGAAATTCGTTTTCGCGTTGGGTGTCACACGTGCTGTACAATGTGGATATGTATGTTAATGTATGTACTGGCGTTTTAGAAGCTGGGCGCCGGCCGCAAGCTGCATTTTCATGGGCGACACGGAAACACTCGGCGAGAGAGAGTGATACTAGTCCAAGAAAAAACCCGAAAACCTTAAAAAATGGTGGTAACTAAATTGCAAAGGTACGATATATCAGTCGATGCAGAAAAAAACGCTGATTACGATGCTGATAACAATATGTGCCACAAATTTGTTGTTAATTAGCAATTAATGTTTAAACTTTGCATATTTTTTATGCCGCACCTGTAGATTTTATGAAAAAACTCTTGAAACAAAAATTATAGAGCAAAAAAAAATAAATTTAAAAGGTCTCTACACGAAAATCCATATTTTCGACGGTTTTCGATAAAAAACGATTGAAAAATATAGATATTTTTAAACGGATCTTCTGATGGAAGCACCACTGCTCCCCTACCAGTGACAGGCGTCTGATGCGCCTGCGCCATTTATGCCCAAGGCATCGACAGCGTGTTGGACAGAGATAGCCGAAACGAAACCAGTTTTAGACAGAGAGAGGACATATTGATCGTGTTCTGGGCAAGCTGTTTCTGTTTTGTGCGATTGTGTTTACATACATCTTTCACTGATGCGGTGACGCTTGACGCTTCGTTTCTACAATTGTTTAATTTTTTTAAAATTACTTGAAGTACAGGCTGGAAATAAATATTGTCTTTGTCTTCTACTAGTGAGAAAAACACCAAGATATCTAGCAGTGTGAAAATTTAGTTGGATATTTATGCTGGTTAATTCGGTAAGTGCA
>MVJL01007332.1:0-19129 GCA_002156465.1 Macrocentrus cingulum | reverse complement strand
AAACAACGCTCCAACGCCACAGTGTCCAGCGGGAATCATCGCGAAAATCACTTAATGGCGTTTCCAAGGTATTTTAAAGTCATTTCTACGTGTTAATATCGATATACATAAATATTTAACAATATGTCTCCTAAATTACGGGCGTCTGGCTCTCTGAGACGCTGTCAGACTTTCGTGGATGACGTAGACATATTTTCATGCGTTGTTTTTTTTTCGTGTCCGTCTTATCGTCCGGATTAGGACGCTGCACGTTCAAAACAAACGTTTTTTTTTTATAAGACTATTTTTCTGTAGGTATATCTCACATATTTATCTCTTATTCATGGATATTGATTTTTTTTCTACTAAATTTTCAATTGGCAAAGGTGGAACGACTCATAAGCTACTTATTTATTATTAAAATTTTTTTTAATTAAGAAAAAAATGAATTAAAAAAAAAATAGAAAATATATTTACCGATAAAACGTGCATTTAGATCGTTCTAAATTAAAAAACTCTTTAACATTTAAATTTTTTCTCAGGAATAATATTACAAAAAATTCCGACTGTTTTAATTGCTGATATCTTGATAGAAATGCAAGTTACACAAATTTTGTTGAGGACCGATTTTGTAGCTAATAAAATTCTCTACAAAAAAAAATTATATCACGTTTTTTAATATTAATTTGGTATCTCAATTTTTTCGATTTTTAAACACGCGATAATTTATTTGATAATATCTCTAATAAGAATGCGAGTTAGATAATTTTTGTTGAAGACCTTTTTTTGTAGTTGAAAAAATTCTCTATAAAAAACTATTTATATAGAAAAATTTTTATCTTTGAGATTGTAGTGAAGTAGCATTTTATTTTTTAAAATTGCAATATGCTGGATCCCATCTAAAAGTATTACGACCAATTGGTGCTATAACTCCAAAAATCGAAAAATTTCTATATAAAAAGGTCATTCCAAGGTCAATAGACGGGTTAAAAAAATGCGTTAACCCCGTAGATTATTTGTTTGTTTGTATTTCATGAATATTTATTTCGCCGATAATTTTTCTGAGAAACAGCAACAATTCTCTCACAAATTTTTTCTGGTTCTTCGCACTTTTAATTAACTTAAAATCTAATAACCTAAAACATGTCGAAATTTTCATATAAAATTCTTCATCAATCAAGGGACGATATAATAGTTGTTTTTTATTACATTTTCATGAGTAAAAATATTTTTATTTTGTATTCAATCCAAAAAGTTTTGGCCACTGTCATAAGGGACAATATTTTTTTTCGTATTTTTGTGAATTTTTCACTCGACTCTCAGTGCCCCGATCGTTGAAAAATTTATTATTTAGTTATAATAATTCTCTTTTGCTTTTTCGTTCAGTATATAGATTCATGTTTCAACGTGTACACATGATCACGGCTAAACTAGCTGCTGCTGCTGCTGCAAATAGGGCAACAGAAACGACAATCTAAATAAGGGCTTTGCGTTGGCGATTGAGTTCATATTCACTGATGGCGATCGTGAGGGCAAAGGCGTTTTGTGCATGGTATCCAACTATTCTGCAGCGTAGATATATTTGTTTGCTCCGCGAAATTGCACGTACGATATCACACGCCTGGTGTGTTCAGGCGCTCTCTCTGATCTGCAGAGTGAGCTCGGCAATTCTCTACGGTTTCCAGCTGCCTCTCACTCGCACCCGCATTTCCGATACGTGCGCCCGATAACGTCTTACTCCCCTTTTGCTTTCTGCCTCATGACCGGCGCCCTGGCCCTGGGCTGCTGTGCAGGAGGAGATGGATCTCGACGATTGCGCTGAATTTATATTCAGAAGAATTTCGTGCTGCTTTGTTTGCATCGGAAAAATACGGGGATTGCACGTTGATGCTATTGTCTTGCATGGTTGGCTGTAATATTGATTTGTTGCTAAGGAAAAAATATTTATTTGCCTGAATTTATATTCTCTGTTGAATTATTTCAAAAATCACGTTAACATCATTATATGCAACGATGTTATCATCACGGTTTTACGGTTTTTTTGTTTCATTACACTTAAAATTTCGCACTCCTATAATGCCCATTCACCTGATGCTCATAATCACCTGATTCGAGTTAAGTAGAATGAACAGAGTGCAGGCAGCCAAGCAAAACCATTAGTTGGCGCAGTAATTAGTGCCAGCTAACAATGTCTTAGCTTTCTGCTGATTTGCCGGATGATTATTTCACGCTTTGATGCTTTAAGCTTGAAATTTAGTGATCTGTGAATTTATTCATTTTTCCATCAGATGTTTTTGCGGTTGCACTCGGAAATATTGAGTTACAAGCGATAGTTATCTCATCGTAGACCAACTGAGGCCGTTGTAGCGCACGGTATTAACCTTCTGGCCTGATCGAATATCGATATTTAGCCTGGAAACCTTTTAAGCATTCACCTGGGTGAGATATCAAATTATCTGAAATGCGAAATTGCCCATTAGTTTGATGGCATCGCAGACAGAGTGATTAAGGAAAGTTATAACTAATTGGAATTTTCAAAAAATCACTTTTTTCGGAGTGTACATGTGTTTTAGTATGTAAATGTGCTTTTTTTAAAATCATGTTTTCACAGTCGATGACCGTGATTTTTTAAAAATCGCTCAACCAACCCAAAACGAGAAAATTTGGATTTTAATAGACTGAAATTTCCATTTAACTAAACAGGCTTTCTATTGACTGTTTAAAGTCTCAAAATTCTATAGTGACTCTTGCATAGAGTCTCTTGTCTACATTGCGATGTCTCACGCGTATCGTCTCTCTTATATAGAGAAAATTCATCGTTGAGACTACAGTCTCTAATAAATAGAGAGACTAAAGTCTAGATCGACTATTATTGTCGTAATATAGATTAATTAATTTTTTTCAACTGTAAATTATTACATTTTCAGTCTCTAATAAATAGAGAGACTAAAGTCTAGATCGACTATTATTGTCGTAATATAGATTAATTAATTTTTTTCAACTGTAAATTATTACATTTTGTTATTTTACATTTCAACTGAGTAATTACAATTATAAGTCGACTTTCTCTATGATTTTATTTATATTGATAAACGTGCGAACTTATTATTATTTTCATTTTTCATATTTATGAACGAAAATAATCTTGATAATTATCTTGCGATAATATGATTTTATTTATATTGATAAACGTGCGAACTTATTATTATTTTCATTTTTCATATTTATGAACGAAAATAATCTTGATAATTATCTTGCGATAAATGCAATTCGATGAGCATAATGATAAACGTGCGAACTTATTATTATTTTCATTTTTCATATTTATGAACGAAAATAATCTTGATAATTATCTTGCGATAAATGCAATTCGATGAGCATAATTAGAAAACGAAATAATTATTCAGATCAAGTAAATGTATTGAATGATTGAAAATAATATGCATTAATATAATAAATATTTAAATTTCATTAATAGAAATATTGCGTGGTTTGAGGCATTTATTCTAAATCCACCCCGGTAGCAGCTCAGCCAGAAATTTTACAAGTCCCTTTAGATCGGCTGAAAATTTTCCAAGTTCTTCATGAAAAACTTGGAAAAATTTTAGTACATTGACAGGGCATCGGGTTATTTCAATATTGTTGGATTTAGTTGGATATCTTTAGTTTTTTCTATTGGAAATTTATCTTAAGGAGTTGAGTGAGGATTCTCCTCTGTGATGAAGTGCCTCTATAGACTCTCTGCTGTTGTACCTCTCATTAGAAAAAAAAATTCTTTTTTTTTTCTTCAAAGAGAGGCGAATAAAAAATTTATTTCCTACTCGAGGTTTTTTTCTCTCCACTTTTAAAAAAGATGAAAGAAATCGAGTTGCGTATATATATAGAGCACGAGCTAAGGGGTACAGCGAGACAGGTCGTTGTGCAAATCCCACGACGGATAATCCAACCACAGACTCCAGAGACGCTGCAAGGCAGAGGAGGGATGACGAGTTGTGAGACGGGAAAGCAACTTAAGAGGGAACTGTAAAGAGGGTGAAAAGAGTGCTTAGTGGGCGAATCGGAGCGTCACATTCAAATCCACTTTCGATAAAATCATTATTGGATTTCGTTAAACATGGATTATCCTATCTCTGATCGCAGATTAAAGACGGACAAAAAAACGCCAATGATTACAATAAAAATAAAAATTAATGAATAGAAATATACTTTATGTCGACTTTTAATATCAATTATCTCGTGAACAGTTGTTGCTACAAAAAAAATACATGAGATCTTTTCTGTAGAGAATTTTATAAGCTTTAATTTTGAAAATAAGTAATTTGTCGAAAAAACTTGAATTAAACGAGATATTTGCGAAAAACCGATTTTTTCGTTTCGTCAAATTGGGAGACGAAAGTCTGGAACTGCTAGAATAAAACTGTAAATAAAAATCTAGCTTTTTCCGACTCTAGTTAAAAATTCTAATTGTTTTAGGTGATGTAATCTCTGTTGGCTAAGCCTATTTTGTCGGGGAATATAAAATTTATTGACACTTGATGATGATATTTTAATGGCTGAATTAGTGTGGTACTTACTTGTCCTGCCATGCAGTAAAGGTACGCTAGGAATATCCTCAGGGGTGTTTTCGCGGAATAACTCTTGTGTGCCCATAAACGATGTGCTCCTGCGGTAATTCCCAATCCTGCTGCGATGCCATACATAGGACCTAAAGCCACACAATTAGGCATTAAAAACAACGCAGTTAATCCTCCCTCTTTCGCTACACTAGGTTTAATAAAGTTTAATTAATTATGCTTGTGATGTATTATTATGTAGCCAGTGATGAGGTTGATATAAAACATCTTGAGAGTTATTAAAAACTTTTTTTCTTTTTTTTTTTTAATAATTTTCTGACACTTGATCACGTTGCGATGACTCAAGTGGATATATCTTGACATAATAACAGATCTTGACCTGATATCGAAGGTTTTTTTTCGTGAATATTTTTCACTTAAAAATTTAAGCTCAAAAATTATAATCATGAGTAATTGTTACGTGTTGAGTACTTAAGGGTTTTATTGAAATTATTTTAAAAAACATTCAAATGCACAAATATCACTGACGATGCATTCCGGATGTCTCCAAGGCCACAAGCTTTGATTTTCGAAATTGTTAATCGAGTAAACTCATGGAAGTGAATGTGGGAGAATTTCACCTCCGTCCAAATAAAAATTGTCCAGTAAAAAGTTAATAAATAATCGGGTTAGCCGGTAAGCCTGTATACGAAATTTAAATCTAAATATCTTCAAAACTACAGCAGATAAAAATTTTTTATAAAGAACCCTTTTTTGTAGAGAATTTTATTAGCTACAAAAAAGTTTTTCAATAAAATTTATCAAACTCGCATCCTTATCAAGATATCAGCAAGTGAAATATTTTTAACTTTTCGTCAACACGTTTTTTCAGTTTTAAAATATATAATACGGATGTAAAAAAAATCGTCAATAAATGATATTGAGTCACGTTTAAATCGGGGTTTTAATTTTCCATATAATAAATTCTTATGAGAAGATTTATTAAAATTTTAAATAATATGTAAGAATGTGCTTTTATGGGAATTCATTAGATATTGTTAAAATTTTTTAATATCAGTAAAAAGCTTTAAAAATCGCAATGACTAAACATCGTTGACAAATTGTATAGCGTCTATTTTTCGCTTGGCTCTAGTATAATATTACCGCGTAGACGAAGACAGATTAGTGCAAAAGATGATGAGTTGTCGCGTGTCTGAGTATACAATGAATGAGTACTTGCTGTTGTTGTGTGATGTCTAGTATACTTTTGCATTCGTCGCGGCAGTTATGGAATTTCCAAGACACTTTTGTGCATCTCTCATTTCTTATTTTTTCCCTTTTTTTTTTTTTATTTTGTCTGCAGCGCATTTTCTCTGTGAAAAGTAGAGTCTTCGAGGACGATTTCCCTCAGAAAAGGCAGAAATACTTCCCCAGAATAAAAAAAAAATACCTGGTTAAATATAGATATACTTGAGAAAAGCATTGCTTTACGCTTTGCGCATTGGCAAAATATGTATTCGCACCGAGACTCACGCTTCTACATATATATAAGCCAGTCACGTACGTGTTGACGAGGGAAAGGCGTGCCGTGGAGAAACAAGAAAAAGCAAAACTGACAGTAGGAAAAGAGAGAAATGTTAGCTATCTTGGCTTGGCAGCCTCATTTTCCTAAAATGTATTCTTCACGTCCCCATGGGAGTGATGCATTTCCGCAATACTGTATACGCTATTGTATGCAGGACAGTGTTGTTTAGCCACTGTACATATTACCCTGCTACAATGTACCCCCCTAACAATTAATCTAAGCGTAAACCATTGAAAAACACTTGTTTAACAATTTTTTACGATTGTAAAAGAGTTTTTCAACAATGCAAGTTCTCTAAAACACTCTAATTATCAAGTTTAATCAACGCAAATGTTCTTCCCATTGTTTTGACTGCTTCCCAACACTTGCAGTGCATGGAATTGGTCTGTAGAAAATTTTTCACTGTCGCTGTGTGTGTGTTCCAAGTCACGTCCGCACTTACCGAGTCTACGATGAACTACCCATCTCCAAGAAAATTTATCAGTAAGTGTAATTTTAGATAAAAATACACACTCTTTTATGGAAAATCTATGACTAGAGTGGTCCAAGGTTATCCTGCATACCAAAAACTTTGTTTTTAGTGATAACAGGCAGTTTTTCGTTGACTTTACTGACTGAAAACGTGACTGGGGCACTTGTGGGACTGTAGATTTGTTTTATCGACTGGCCTTTTTACACTTTACGTCAAGTTAAAGGATGAATTGAGATGTATGTGATTTAAATTCAAGTTGTTTATGGTTGTTAAAATTCATTTTAAAGAGTTTACTCACTGAATATCCAAGTCCAGAGGTGCGCCTCCTGACATCTTGTTGCAAATGTGTAGACGGCGATAATGTGCAGTATACCGATTCCAATTATATTTCGCCATATGAGAGGTTGTGGTGCTCGTATCTCGGTTGGTGGAGGCTTTAAAGGTTCTACTGGTAGACGTTTCTTTGGAGGATCCTCAAACTGGGTTACTGTCGATGTGTACATGATCTGTAAAAAAGTCAATGAATTCTGAATTTTGATTATTGTAAATTTTTTTTTTTTATTTATGACGAGTTAATCTTTTTTTTTTTTTAATGTGCTTTTAATTTAATTATAATCGATGATTTATTTTCATTGTTTATAGTTTTGTTTAAAATTGTTTGTACGGTATCACAAGCTATCGTACTTTTTCGGTGCGAACCGAGTGATTTTTCGGTTTTAATAGCGTTTTTATTCGATGCAAGCAGAAGATTTTACTTGGAGTTTAATTAGAAGTATTTTTTTTAATATTATGTAAAAATTTGATTCAATAATCACAACGTTTTGACAATGTCAGCTAGTTTTTAATTTTTGAATTTTTTAATATTTTAAATTTACATCGCGTGGTTAAAGACAAAAGACTGTATATATAGGAATAATTATCTTGCTGTTTTAAACTAAAATATCTTCGAATCTATAGAATATAAAAATTTTACTCAGGAGATCTTTATTGTAGAGAATTTTATTACCTACAAAAAAGGTTCTTAACAAAATTTATCTAACTTACATTGTTATCAGGATAAAGGCAAGCAAAGAGGTCTTAATTTTTTGGCGATGAAAATTTTCCGGTTTTAAACACGTGATTTACTGACTCATTGTGTATTTCTGTTTATGGTTTTAATTAGAATTTTTCGCTTGAAACAAAAAAAAAACACGGAAAATCTCGACTATTTAATTTGTGGAAAAAAAAATTAATTCTACTGTTTTTCCATTTTCCAAATTGTATTATCGAAAAAATAAGTTAAATTCTAAAGTCTACGATGGTAAATGATGATAAAATGGAAGTAGCATTAGGTACTGTAAATATTATGAAATAATTAGTGAAACCGTGAACAAGGTTAAAATACAAAACTTGAAATGTTTAAATCAGTTATCTAGAAAAGTTGAACCTGTAAAATTTTCCACGATTTCAAAGTAATAATTGAAGATATAATTACAGTTCTTTACAAAAGCTAGAACGAGAGAGAGAAAAGTTTTTCAAATTATGACAAAATGTGTTTAAAACCGTTAAACTTTTGAGTGAGTTCGAAATTAGGTTTTCTTTTAATCAAGGTAAAACCATTAGTCCAACGACTAGAGCACAGAGTAAAAGAAAGAGCGAGAGGAAGGATGAAAAAGAACTGTGTGTGCTGGACACATTCAAAAAGTCTCATAAATTTTGGAAGGCACGTAATACCCCTTACAGTATGTTGGCGTTATAGAGGGCGCTAACGAAGGTGACATTATGCAAGAGCTCGTCGTGTTGCACCCTCTGCCTTTCAGTCCTTAATGCGCCTGAAGCCTCTGTGACTCATCCTCGATCCACGCCTTTAGCGTCACGCTCGAAATGTCGGAGCTCGTTCCTGTGTAATCCCACCCACACACTCGACCCAAATATTCTTGACTCAAGTGCAGAGCAGCATCATCATCTATATTACCTTTTTCGGCTAACTATCACGTGCCCGTTGGGGCTATTTAGAAGAGTTTACCTTTCTAACAAACGTATATACATGTTTGCATCTCATATTTATCTACATTTAACCTTTGACATATGTCAAAGTATATAATAGATTTCGTTACTTGAGTATTATACATTAATTTCTCAAATTTTCTCAATTTTTCCAGTAAATCTACATTTTTCTCCGTCACTAACGACAAAACACGGCTTTCACGATAGAAAACATTTGATATTAATTTTTTCTTGGTTTTTTTTTCACGTTGTTATTTGAATTGGGAATTTTTTTTCTTCATTTTCAAAACACGTCCAACAAGTTTTTTTCTTCTGAAGATTATTATTATCATTTTCATGTCTCATATCATACAAAATTCGAATTTTTTCATCTAAAGTATTATGAAAATAATTATTTCCATTTAAATTTGTCGTTAATGAATTTTAAACTGCAAATTTCCACGAATTTTCCGATGATTTTCTTTGGAATTTCTACTCGGTAATTTTTTCTCGTTGATTTTTCATGAAATTTATTCAATTTTCCAACAAAAGATGATTTTTCATTACAATTTTTCTATGCATTTTTATTATTTTTTATTTCTTCATCTAAAATAGTTTTATATTTGTCAAATTATCAAAATGTCATAAATCAATTGTAAATTCCAGATTTTCTGGTTGTTGATTCTCTAAAAATAAAATTGAAATTTTTATCTTCAATTGCGCCAGTGTAATTTAATTGTTATCTAATCGTAGTGAAACTTTATTTTAACTATTATCTAATCATTTGATTGCTTAACTTTTTGTGCTGTCAATTGAGCTTTTACTGTAGTTTGATATCAGTAAAATTGTATAACTATTTTTTCAATTTTCGTCTTTTTTATAGCAGGCTTTTATTCTATTTTTACACTTGAAGGATCTAAAAAATCAATATTACTTCAAGTACTTCATTTTACCCCTTATTTCGTATTTCGAATCTTTTTTTCTCTATATTTATCAGACTTGAAAAGTCCAACTTTTTTTTATTTAGTTACAATTAATAATTTATTTCCATTTTTTACGAGCATCCAAAATTTTTTCTTCGCATAAATTCGATTCCAGTTGCAATTTTTTTTTTTTAAAACACTTGAAATTGATCATAATCTGTTTATTTATCACCAAGGCTGTTGGGTATTTATAGCTAGCATAAAACTACAGCGATATACAGTGCCTCTATGTGATTGCGCTTCTAATTATATTTTTAAAATAAATCATAAACTTTTCATAACAATCACCAAATTGGGTCTAATCCATCGTTTCACGTTACGTACTTGCCAATATCTTGATAAGGATGCAAGTCAAGTAAATTTTGTAAAGAACCTTTTTTGTAGCTTATAAAATTCTCGACAAAAAAGATTTCTTCTGAAAAATTTTCATATTCTATAGTTTTAAAGATATTTTGATTTGTGAAAAAGCACGATATTTTTTTATTCATATACTTTTTTGGCTTTATTCACGCAATATTTTATGAACACATGACTATAGAGAACTGCTTTAAAAGTTTTTATGGTTTTTCGCAAAGTGTTACTCCACTTTTTCCCTTTTATTTGTTGAAAAATCATTCTTATCTTTATTACCTTATTTTGCCCCACTTTCCTCTATATCAAATTGTATCACTAGATTATTCGCAAATACTCTGTGCAATGTTTGAACAAATAATTAAATTGTTTTCATTGCCAAAGGGCTAAATGTTATACTCTGAATATAGTTCACGAAAGTTTTCTAATTTCCACTATCTCTCTCTCTCTCTCTCTCGTTCGCCCATCTGATCACGCTGAGATATAATTATTAGAAGTTTATTGGTAAAAGCAATTTAATTTTTCGTTTCACTGCTAAATCATTCATTCGATTAGCTTAACGACTGTTACGTGTCTCTCATTCCAGTGAAATTGTAACGAACCACAAACTTGCATAATCGAACTTCTTGCTCATTGAACTTGGATTATATTACAGAGCAAGTTTGAGAGTGTTCCAAAAGAGAGACAGGCAACGGAGGGTGCAGGGTCGCACGAACTTTAGCTGCATAGAATATTCCTATAGCTCTAATAGACGTCTTCCTCACAGATAATATTAATTTGTGCTTAGAGAGGGTTAATCACGGAATAGATATATTTTTAAGTAGCTTCGATGATGACATGAAAAAACTTCCATGAATTTTTAAATTAATATTAATTTGTGCTTAGAGAGGGTTAATCACGGAATAGATATATTTTTAAGTAGCTTCGATGATGACATGAAAAAACTTCCATGAATTTTTAAACTTTTGTCAATTAATGGTCTTATGATCGAGCATGTATGGTTTAAATTTTAAATCATTTCACCACCTGGTTTATGAGAAAATGTGACTTGAACTTCTTTTGTCAATTAATGGTCTTATGATCGAGCATGTATGGTTTAAATTTTAAATCATTTCACCACCTGGTTTATGAGAAAATGTGACTTGAACTTGCGATTATACACCGCTATCGCCATAAGAGCTTATGTATAAAGAGCTATATTTAAATTCCCAATTTCTCGTAAACGAAGTGGACGAATTGAATAAAACTTGAAATATATCCGCTATCGCCATAAGAGCTTATGTATAAAGAGCTATATTTAAATTCCCAATTTCTCGTAAACGAAGTGGACGAATTGAATAAAACTTGAAATATAGCTGCAGAAAAAACAGAGCAATAAATGGTTACTTTTTTGTTTTGCTGGAACTTTTTTGATTTTTGAAAATTGATTTACTAATCAACGAATTAACATCTGCAGAAAAAACAGAGCAATAAATGGTTACTTTTTTGTTTTGCTGGAACTTTTTTGATTTTTGAAAATTGATTTACTAATCAACGAATTAACAAAAAAAAGTTTTTATAATACCACTTTTGGATAGCCAATAGGGCATTTGAATCTAATGAAATCAAAATTGGGCCTTTGACTGATTTAATATCTATTAACAAAAAAAAGTTTTTATAATACCACTTTTGGATAGCCAATAGGGCATTTGAATCTAATGAAATCAAAATTGGGCCTTTGACTGATTTAATATCAGAGATACAACGTTTTGAATTTCTCTCATTTTGTAATAGCCATCGTAACTCCTTAAGTAGCTTTTATATAGAAATTATTTTCTGCCATGGGTATTATTTCAAGCATAAATATATACTGTTTACATCGAGGAGATAAGGCATCAATTGTTTTTTTTTTTTGACGTGCTTTCGTTCAGTCTACAAAATACACGAGTTTGTGCAAATTTATGTTGAGCCATTGTGCCACAAAATCGTGTTTGATGTCAAGCACTGGGTATGAACAAGTGCTGTCAGGACTGAAAGCAATATATACAGTAAAACAATAGAATAATACATCTATAGTCTCTCCTTTTTGCTGTGTGTAACGTATTGAAGGATTACAGTTTGTGAAAAAGAGAATCGGAAAAATGTTTATATCTATACATATAGGCTTGTAGAATCGGCATTTTTAAATCCCGTGTCGTTGGATGAAATATGAGCAGTGCTGAGCACCGATAAATCGAACTGGGTAAACACGCCAATCCAAAACAATCGGAGAATATTTCAAAAGGTAAAGGATATAACTATTGAATTTGGAATTTTTTTGTTAAGCCTCAATAACGGTCTCTTGGTGCATCTCTGTTATTCATATTCGATTGTTTTTCTATGGCTGAAGTATACAAGAGTAATTATTTTTACATTACAAGGTGAAAAATCGATTTCTGTGGACATACAGTTTTTCATCATAAGTCCATGACAACATTTGATTTTTTAAAATCTGTTTAGGGGTTGAAAGTGACGAATTCTGTTCCGGTCGACAGAACGAATGACGGAACATAACGTTGATTTAAATTAGAAAATAATTGAATTAAGTCATTTTTAGATGTTTATTTGAATAATTATTTAATTCTACGCGGGTGGACCACCCCTAGAAGACTGAAAAATAAGTCAAATTACTATAAAAAAATTTTTTTCATCATTTTCGACCATCCACAGCGTGTGGATAAGTTCTGAAGTGATTTTTAGATGGTAATTTAATACGAATTTGTTCTTTCAGCTGGGATAGAATGAGTCACTTTTATGCCGCTAAACAGGGTAAAAAAAAAAAACAAACTTCCCATGGAATTGAGAAAAAAGTGTATGCGGGGATATTAGAGGGTGGATTCTTTCAAAAAATACCTCAAACGAAACTACATGAAATTCTGCGTTGAATAGTGCAGATTTCATCTAATTATCATGAATGGTTATAAAACGCTAACTATTAACAAAAATTTGGGACTTTTTTATATATACATTAGAGTAGCCCACAAAAATCGAATATTTTTGGTTTTTTGTGTATCGTATCAAAAAATCACAGTTTATATTACATGTAAAAAAATTTGCTTTAGCGAAAACAGGGAAAAAAAAAATTTTCTGCAATCACATTTTGACCTTTTTTTAGAGATTTCAAAATTCGTGCTTGACTTCTAAAAATGCTTGTGTCGAGTCAATTTTTTTAGAGGGTTCTTATAATATGAGAAACTATATTTTTCTTGATCCGAAACCCGAAAATAAAAAATACTCCTTTTTTTTTTTTACTCAAAATTTGAGTAGAAATTATTTGATTTTGTTTTTTTTATTGTAAAATAATTGAAAACCTACTTTTTCAATTTTTTCCCATTGTTGCGGCATTTACTTTAGATTTTAAGGGTAGATAAAGTTTATTGTATAATTATTGATAAAAAATGTAGATATATATAAAATAATCAAAAAATTATTAAAAATTTTTTGTTTAACATCTATAACTGTCATGAGCATAGACTATAAATATACTCTTTGACTATTCCTTGAAATTACAAATTTAAACGAAAAATCGAATTTGTGTCTTTTTTTTATTGTTAAGAAAATATTGTTATAAAATTATTTTATGATGGTATATTTATCAGTTTACTTTTTTTGTAATTTTCTTATAATTATAGACAAATTTTACCAAGGTTTTACCTACATTCATATAATTATCTATAAATATGTCAGTTTTTCATGTCACGACGTGAATTCACGTTAAGTTTATGCGGTCATTTCGAACTGTTAATTATATACAGGCATTCAGAAACTATAATCTTTTCTTCATTGACCAATTCTAAAAACTGGATTGATAACTACATGCAAATATTTGCGTGCAAGTTCGTAACCTCATTGCATTTTTTAGAAATCTTTCTTATTCATTTTCACCTTTTTATCAATTATTTTCGACTATAAGGAACAGAAAAAATTTACACATGCTATTATTAACGAAATATCTGATAGTTCTTTGTATTTTTTATATTTAAAGCTGCGAAACTATATGACACTGCATTTTTTACAATTGAAATCAGTTTCGATATGAATGTCGAAAGATTTCTTTTTTTTCCCTACAAAATTAGCAACACTTTCACACACTCGGACTAAACGCGTACACGGAGATAATGCAATCTCTTTAGAGAATGTGTGCTATGAAATATATTTTACATAATGTTTTTTTTTGATCTTTTGTCGGAACTTTCGTTGGCAATTAATTTATGACATTTAATACTTTATGATGGATTCATTGTTTAGTTGAACTATAAATAATACTTGTGTAATTAGTGATTAGAAAATGTTTAAGGTCATTAGTCGTAAAAAGAGTTGCAACACCCGGTGGTAGCTATATTTGAACGATTATTAGCATGATCACATCAGAGGGAAGACAGCTGTTTGTCATGTGTTTTATATGGACGTCGTAATAAAATGTGAATTAGTAGAAAATTCGCTGGATAGAAATTTCTTCTGCCAAGTCATTATCCATAGAATTTAAATGCAAGTTTACGTTTACGTCAGCATTTACCTAGATAAGTTTTGCGGGAAGTTTAGAGAAAGAATGGTCTATATATATATAGCTGCCGAGTTCTGACGATTCTACAGGATCAAGTGGGTCGTCGATTACTAAAGAACGTAGTAGCCAATTGCCTTGTTACGCCACCTCCATTTTTCTCTCGCTTTTTTCTATTCTTTCATCTTTTCGTTCTCGGACGGTTCTGCTCTTTATCTCCACACACGACGACAGAGGCTGGGAAACTGTCTGAACAAAAGTAGAGAGAACAAAAAATGTCTCGAAACATCCTGTTAATTTTTTTCATTTGTACAAAAAAATTCTTTTTCTCTGTTAAAAAATAATTGACGAATGATTTTTAAATGATATAAACATTATACATAAAAAAATTCTGATAAACTACAAAAATTAAAGAAAAATGAATATAAAATATTGCATATTTAAATCCAAAGCGAGCGCAGAATGTTGAGAACATTTTTTAACTTGCTAATATTTTAGATAAGGAGATGAGTTAAATAATTTTTATTTGGAACCTTTTTTTGTAGATAATATAATTTTTTATAAAAAAATCTCTTCATTATTTTTAGTAGTTTTAAAAACGTTTTGATTTAAAACAAGACTTTTATATACGCCGTTTTTGTTAATACAAATGAATGACGCGAGATAACCGAGTATTTTTACAGGAAAAATTATGGTCGACAGAACGAATGACGGAACATAACGTTGATTTAAATTAGAAAATAATTGAATTAAGTCATTTTTAGATGTTTATTTGAATAATTATTTAATTCTACGCGGGTGGACCACCCCTAGAAGACTGAAAAATAAGTCAAATTACTATAAAAAAATTTTTTTCATCATTTTCGACCATCCACAGCGTGTGGATAAGTTCTGAAGTGATTTTTAGATGGTAATTTAATACGAATTTGTTCTTTCAGCTGGGATAGAATGAGTCACTTTTATGCCGCTAAACAGGGTAAAAAAAAAAAACAAACTTCCCATGGAATTGAGAAAAAAGTGTATGCGGGGATATTAGAGGGTGGATTCTTTCAAAAAATACCTCAAACGAAACTACATGAAATTCTGCGTTGAATAGTGCAGATTTCATCTAATTATCATGAATGGTTATAAAACGCTAACTATTAACAAAAATTTGGGACTTTTTTATATATACATTAGAGTAGCCCACAAAAATCGAATATTTTTGGTTTTTTGTGTATCGTATCAAAAAATCACAGTTTATATTACATGTAAAAAAATTTGCTTTAGCGAAAACAGGGAAAAAAAAAATTTTCTGCAATCACATTTTGACCTTTTTTTAGAGATTTCAAAATTCGTGCTTGACTTCTAAAAATGCTTGTGTCGAGTCAATTTTTTTAGAGGGTTCTTATAATATGAGAAACTATATTTTTCTTGATCCGAAACCCGAAAATAAAAAATACTCCTTTTTTTTTTTTACTCAAAATTTGAGTAGAAATTATTTGATTTTGTTTTTTTTATTGTAAAATAATTGAAAACCTACTTTTTCAATTTTTTCCCATTGTTGCGGCATTTACTTTAGATTTTAAGGGTAGATAAAGTTTATTGTATAATTATTGATAAAAAATGTAGATATATATAAAATAATCAAAAAATTATTAAAAATTTTTTGTTTAACATCTATAACTGTCATGAGCATAGACTATAAATATACTCTTTGACTATTCCTTGAAATTACAAATTTAAACGAAAAATCGAATTTGTGTCTTTTTTTTATTGTTAAGAAAATATTGTTATAAAATTATTTTATGATGGTATATTTATCAGTTTACTTTTTTTGTAATTTTCTTATAATTATAGACAAATTTTACCAAGGTTTTACCTACATTCATATAATTATCTATAAATATGTCAGTTTTTCATGTCACGACGTGAATTCACGTTAAGTTTATGCGGTCATTTCGAACTGTTAATTATATACAGGCATTCAGAAACTATAATCTTTTCTTCATTGACCAATTCTAAAAACTGGATTGATAACTACATGCAAATATTTGCGTGCAAGTTCGTAACCTCATTGCATTTTTTAGAAATCTTTCTTATTCATTTTCACCTTTTTATCAATTATTTTCGACTATAAGGAACAGAAAAAATTTACACATGCTATTATTAACGAAATATCTGATAGTTCTTTGTATTTTTTATATTTAAAGCTGCGAAACTATATGACACTGCATTTTTTACAATTGAAATCAGTTTCGATATGAATGTCGAAAGATTTCTTTTTTTTCCCTACAAAATTAGCAACACTTTCACACACTCGGACTAAACGCGTACACGGAGATAATGCAATCTCTTTAGAGAATGTGTGCTATGAAATATATTTTACATAATGTTTTTTTTTGATCTTTTGTCGGAACTTTCGTTGGCAATTAATTTATGACATTTAATACTTTATGATGGATTCATTGTTTAGTTGAACTATAAATAATACTTGTGTAATTAGTGATTAGAAAATGTTTAAGGTCATTAGTCGTAAAAAGAGTTGCAACACCCGGTGGTAGCTATATTTGAACGATTATTAGCATGATCACATCAGAGGGAAGACAGCTGTTTGTCATGTGTTTTATATGGACGTCGTAATAAAATGTGAATTAGTAGAAAATTCGCTGGATAGAAATTTCTTCTGCCAAGTCATTATCCATAGAATTTAAATGCAAGTTTACGTTTACGTCAGCATTTACCTAGATAAGTTTTGCGGGAAGTTTAGAGAAAGAATGGTCTATATATATATAGCTGCCGAGTTCTGACGATTCTACAGGATCAAGTGGGTCGTCGATTACTAAAGAACGTAGTAGCCAATTGCCTTGTTACGCCACCTCCATTTTTCTCTCGCTTTTTTCTATTCTTTCATCTTTTCGTTCTCGGACGGTTCTGCTCTTTATCTCCACACACGACGACAGAGGCTGGGAAACTGTCTGAACAAAAGTAGAGAGAACAAAAAATGTCTCGAAACATCCTGTTAATTTTTTTCATTTGTACAAAAAAATTCTTTTTCTCTGTTAAAAAATAATTGACGAATGATTTTTAAATGATATAAACATTATACATAAAAAAATTCTGATAAACTACAAAAATTAAAGAAAAATGAATATAAAATATTGCATATTTAAATCCAAAGCGAGCGCAGAATGTTGAGAACATTTTTTAACTTGCTAATATTTTAGATAAGGAGATGAGTTAAATAATTTTTATTTGGAACCTTTTTTTGTAGATAATATAATTTTTTATAAAAAAATCTCTTCATTATTTTTAGTAGTTTTAAAAACGTTTTGATTTAAAACAAGACTTTTATATACGCCGTTTTTGTTAATACAAATGAATGACGCGAGATAACCGAGTATTTTTACAGGAAAAATTACGATTTTAGAATGTTTCAAATTTCAAGTTGAAATATCTCGGAAAATAATTTTTTTATTATAATTTTTCCTTAGAAACCTGTATAAAATCGATGATGCTCGTACGATTGGGCCTAGAATTATTGAATTCGGTGCAGTAATAAGGAAAATAAATCGTTAGCAACGAATGTTTCCCCGATTTTTGGTACAAATCAAAATTTTATCCCCAGGCAAAATCTGACATTTTGCTGATTGGTTGCTGAATTCTAGGGAATGATTTGATTAGTTGTTTGAAATTTTCTCGCGCTGTGATTAGTTGATTGCAAAAAAAAACAGCTGCAGTAAATTTAGACATTTTTTCTCGCATTGTGATTGGTTGATCAGATAATACAGTAAAAGTGAAATGCAATACGTGTAAATGTACTACATGGTATTGTGTGTATTTCGGACTAGAATTTTATCATTGTGATTGGTTGATCAGATAATACAGTAAAAGTGAAATGCAATACGTGTAAATGTACTACATGGTATTGTGTGTATTTCGGACTAGAATTTTAAGTTGCGGATAGTTCTAAAAGGAATGACATTGTGTTATAGATCCTGGGGGATGGAATAAAATGATGGCTGCTGAGGATGAGGTTTCGGTCGTTTTTTACAAAGAATCTATCCAGAGATTTTTAATTTTTTTTCTGTTTACTTTTACAAAAATGTGTGAAATCCCTAAAAAATACAGCTTTGCTATTCAGTGATAATTAATTTCATCAATTAATAATTTAAAGCTGTATTTTCGAGGGATTATTTATCTCCATAATAGTTTCAATACTGAAATAACTCTGTTTCCCAATCTATATGAACATATCAATCAGCTTTAGATCTGGATAAAAAAATAACTCGTTATAATTATACGGCTGAGATAACTCTGACAAATTATCTTGATCTAAAACTGCAATAATCAAAAGTTTCCTGACGTATATATGTTTGTAAAATGGTTAGATATTTTCTACTGACTGCTCTAGCAAACATATACCAACGCGCTGTACTAGTGGAATAGGGAAAACGGTTTCACGGCGTGAAATTTCCGGTCGTTATATCCTCGAGGCAATAATAACAACGACTCGCAAAGCACGGATCTCGCGACAAGGTCGTTAAAATAACCCAGGCACTCCAGAGCGGATTCAAATCGTTTCTGTCTGCAATTATTATTTTTTTATATATATATTCGCATATATTTTTTTTTTCTTAATGATATTTATTCACGTTTATTTTTAACAATACTTTTACAATATTTCCATTTTAGTGATGGAGTTTTTTTTTGTATTTATTACTTTTTTTTTTTTTTTTTTTT
>MVJL01007327.1:0-23036 GCA_002156465.1 Macrocentrus cingulum | reverse complement strand
CCCGAGACAAAATATTCGTCTCTCAAAAATCTTTTTAAAGTCTCGCAATCCCAGACTGCTTGTAGGTCTTCGGTAAGTATACGAGTTTGGACTGAGGTATACTTTCGGAGACTCCTTAGAAGCTCCTGATGAGCGACTACTAGGAGACTGTACGGTATACTATACTAGAGTATCTAAGTCCGATACTTTTGAGAGATATCTCGTATACTGATCAAAAGTCTCTTTCCGTGAGACGTCTGAGAGATTTCTTATATACGTCTCACAAGTCTCTTCCCGTGAGACTTGTGGGAGATTCCTAATATAGCTCTTAGAAGTCTCTGAATTGAAGACTGTTATGATACTTCTAATAGTGTACTGAGTTGTTGACCGATGGTAATTGCTGCAAAGATAATCGTGATATAAAAATATATTAAAACACGGAACACACAAAAACTGTAAATTTCAATTAATTAATCGTAATTGCAAATAATTCCATCTCATACTTATAATTAGAATTAATGATACATGTATTATAGTAGAAGTTATAACTATTACAGTCATCAGGTCATCTAAAAAAAAATTGTTTGTCTGTAACTAGTCTACGGTTTGACTTTTTACGGGAGCCATAGGAAATAAACTTCGCGAACTCATCGAAATCACGATAATTTAACGTCGAAGTCTCTAGGCAGTTGCTGAGTAGTCTTTCATCAAAAGACTTGGATAGTATACTTTTTTATTTTCAATCCTCATGCTTAATTTTCAGTTTTTAGTCACCGCAGAATCTTTGAAATGGTCTTGATAAGGAGACTACAATCTTTTCTCGCTCAAAAAACGGCGTTCGTCTCCTAAACGTCTTTCGATAGTATACAGAAGTATGCAGCTAATTATTGAAGTTGGATATAATCTGTCCTCCGTCTCCCCAATGGCTTTAATTTCGAGACTTCTACTGAATCTCCGAATCATGCCCTACCGGGATATTGTTCTAGAGACTTACTTATTTGAGTCTTTCAAACAAAGATTCTTTAGAGTCCACCGGTATACTGTAGAAAATGTTCGTTTCCTCCAGGAGACTTCGAAATATGATAGAGAGATTATCAGTAGACTGTAGTATACTACTGTATATTTTTGAGCGACTATCGGGAGACGAATATTTTGTCTCGGGCGCTATCGTAACTCTTCAATCCCAGTTTGCTCTATACCACAATTGGGCTACATATTTATATGGCAGCGTATTTTCCTTTTTGATAATCATCGAAATACTCGCTATCGTAACTCTTCAATCCCAGTTTGCTCTATACCACAATTGGGCTACATATTTATATGGCAGCGTATTTTCCTTTTTGATAATCATCGAAATACCCGTATTAATCCATGGGAATCAGCCTCGTTATTCGCCATGTAGAAAGACAGTGTTAAAAAAAGAAAGGAAAAAAAACGATTACGAGAGTATCAACAGACGTGCAGAATACGATATCGGTGCGGAATACGTATATAACGTATATAACGCAGTACACGTGAAACTTGAGAAACCGTCGCCGACAAATTAGTTTCGTTTGCCTTTCGTGAAAGAAGGTTACGTGAGTCTTTTTAGGGGCATACAAACGGTGTCGTTGGCAACACATATTTAGCGCTCATATGTGTTATACATCGCCAAGCTGCAGATTAGCTCTTGAAGTATATCCAACTAGAAGAGAGCAGATGGAGAATTAGAGTCGGAAGGTAGGCGATGTTTTTTGAAGGGGGGTTTCCTGGAAATTTGTCTCCAATTTCTACTAGAGGCATCTAAATGCCCGACGGACACGCATCAACAATTTTCTGCTATATCCAACTGATCGACGTTGCCTAGGCAACCGTTAGCGTAAAACAGAGTTTACTGCATACCAAATGAATACACAGAAAATTCAATCGTCGGAGAAAAGATGGAAGTTAATCGCCGCAATCGCTGTCGAACTTGCCGTAGCGTCTCGCATCGTTATCGCAGAAGTAGAGGAGGCTCCTAATCCAATTGAATATATAGCTCTCGGCCATCAAGCAGAAAGACTGGAAGTAATGTGGCGGCACGAGGACGACGATGAAAAAGCGCAGAAGCCCAAAGAGGGTGAAGACTTAATGACAAATCGATTGAGTTTGTCGAGGAAATAGATGAATGTCTGACATATATTAGCCGCACAAGACGAAATTTCTTTGTCTACTTGAAAGCAAACTATGGACCCAGCTGGTCAATTGATTAAAGAGCTTAAAATACATATAGTTGACAATTCGTATTTTTAACGGCATGACGTCAGCCTTGTAATACGTATGCGGAACAAGCCCGTTTGAGCTCGCAACGGGGGTCGTCCGATAGGCAGGATAGGCATAGAGACTCGCGTCGTCCGGGGGGAGGTAAATAACACGAAACGAAGGGGCGAGGGCACGTCAGACTCGCGATGATTAATATCGTTGCGGCATGCAATCGGATCGAACGCAGGCACGTATATGTACTCATATTTATATAGAGACGTTTACTCGTGTTGCACGTACACCATGCACACGTACGTGGGACATGTGCACGAAAGCGCGAGCAAATGTCCTACTGCTGCAATAAGATCGACGAGCAGAAGCGAATTATTCACACTAGTGTAGAGTAGCATGAGTTAAAAAGTCCGCATGAACGATTTTCGATCTTGTTTGACTATCCGTGCTCGATCGTTAAAAATCAGACCAATCATCGTGACCTGCGGCGTTTGGCCATTTGGTCTGCTCAGCTCTTCCAACTGTGAAAAGGATGAGGCGTATACCCGGATTTTATTCCACGTAGTTTTAGTCAAATTAAAACTTTGGATAAATCAAAAGTAATACTCATGCTAAATCCCACTATACGCTCTCAAAATCCGAGTGGAATCCGATGAAATGATCAACATGATGATGGCAAGGTGAATTTCATCAGCAGAAACGTTAGGTGATGGAATATTATAATTGCTAAATCCGTTATTTCCGCCATGGGATTATAAGCAATACATGATGAGTATTAAGCCCACTTGGCTGGGGAGAGGAAAAAACATGACATAATTGATTTTTTTTCATGTTGAATAATAACAATCGGATGATGGGAAAGTTGGATTAAAATGAATATCATTAATAGCAGTTATAAGCTGGCAAATTTTGACGGTACACAAACACACTCGAGCTCGATGACGAGCACTGTAGACTGACGCACTTGTCCACTGGGGCGATGAGACAAACATGTTTAGTATCGGACATGTGTGGCGTGTTGGTCCAAGTTTATATTCCTGATGTATTAATATGTATTAATTATTGCAGTTGTTGTGTATGTATCAAACTATCAAATATAAAACTATAGGTTTGGTGTGTGACACATTGGAAAAGACGTCATCGTTGGGAGGTATGTGATATTTCATAAACAAATTGTACTGGTTCGTTTGTTGCAGCGTGCAACAAGCTAGTTGTGTGCGTTTACGTTGCGGCAGAGGACTCGATCAGTTGGCGCTTGCTACAACTGCTTTTGCGAGAGAGAGTGTGTGTGGGTCCACAGAGATATGGAGATTACTTGGAGCTAGGACATGAATAATTTTACATAATGTATATGTGCCTTATAATATAACGTGTTATATAGGTATATGTAACTGCCTCGTGCCTGGAGGCAAGGTAGACTCAATGCTAAATGTGTAGAGTGCATACCAATCCATGGTCATGTACGTGAGTTCGTCACTCAAATCGAACTTGAGAGAAGTGTCTGTCTCTGTATAGAATAATTTTGTCCAGCTATATATGTATAGACATATGCAAAACAGTCGTACGCGTTAGGGGCGACATCCGTATGTGCTTAATCACTCTTATAGCTCTATTTAGCATGTTCTTATGATATTGACGTTTGACAAGTTTAAGAGTGTAGTGATAACTCAACCAAAACTTCTTCCCATGCGGACAATAAAAATATATTTCCCACTTGACGGCCATCGGACGTTGGAATTATATTTTTTTTCTCTTCATTAGAAAGTTTTTTTGCTGTTGTAATCGTATATATGGTTTTGTAAAAAACAAAAGTCTCGTCATACTTTATTTGAAAGGTCTTCTTCTTGAAAGAAATATGACAGCAATTTTCAGTTGTATTTTTCGACAGAGGTCATATACATAATGCTAAAGAACAATAATCCTTTTACACTCGTCGTTCCAACGTGAGGTTCATTTTGTCCTTGAGAGGAAGGGTAGTGGGTATATAGTACTAGCTGGCCCGGTCAAGGGATAGTGCCAACGAATTTTATTACAGTAATAAAGTGTGCCATACCGTTCATAATTTTTATCTACCTGTGTTGTAGTAGTTTGTCGGTATTTATAGGATACTTATTCGAAATGTGTAAAATTTATGAAGGCCGAAAAAAAGCAAGATGAATTGTTGTTTATGACAGGCATTTGAGAAAACTTTTTTAACTTTACTCAGATATACTGTTCATGGTAGCAAAAAAAAAAACCTTATATAGATATTCAATAATAAAATAATCCAAAACAGCGTGTTTCAAATAATTTTGTTTTTCCTCGTCAACGTCATGAAAGTAAATATGTAACTATATACATTTTAAAAGTTGTAGATTAATTTCACAAAGAATTTTTCAAAGTTGGGGAAAAAAAAAAAACAACTTTCTTAACAAGTTTCAAATTTTTCCAATGGCCCGAGAGATATATTAGAGAACAAAGAAGCGGGAAGAACAAGTAAAAGGGGGCATTGTGTAGAGAAACCATTAACGAAAAGTCCAATGAAGCATGTTAAATCCACGAGAAATGAAGCAATGATTTTTTTAACGAATCTAACAGTAGTTGAGACAAAGTTTTGTGGTAGAGCGCACTGCAGTCCAAAAAAAAAATCTATACAAACCTAAACATAAAAAAGACGCGTTAAAGAAACTGAGAGTGCAAATCCGCTTATTCCAACGGCCAGTAGTAGCTCTATGGATTTTCCAAAGGATTTTACATTCTAGGGTGCGCAGAGTTCTACTCCTGCAGGTAAAGTTTTTAGGTACGACGCGGCGAACAGCTATATAGGCTCTCTCAAGAGAACTCAATTCTTTGAAAGAAAAGAAAAGTATGTTTTGTCGATACGCGTGAATCGAGTTTCTCCGCTTCGTTCGTCTCAGTCTACACACCTATAGCTCTTCTATACAACAACATTGAATACAGCGAGAAGAAGCTATTCATGGCACGTACAAAAATATCAATTTTGTTCACAACTACACAACACTGTGTACCAACATTATAGAAATCGATGTCACGTCAGCGCGGTTTAACTATATATTTAATACACACATAAAATCATCTAAATATTATCACCCCCCTTTCTCAAAGCCACATTTCCACCACAATCAAAGTCGAAAAACAATAAATCGATAGCGAGGATTGTGTGGGGGGGTGAAAAAGCATGAGGTCTCTCCCACACATCAGAGGGACATTGACGAAAGAGGCTGTTAACGGAAGAAAAGAAAAGGGGCGCGCATTAAAAGGGGCCGAGAAAATCTAGCATCAGTGACAGGATCAATTCTCAGGGGAGCCATTATCGATATAATCGCTCTAGCAGTGCGTGTCACCCTTGTAATATCCCGTCACCCCGTCTCCACTACTTGTAGCCACCCTTTGTTCAGCATGGAGTGCGCGATGACCGGTAATTTATGCGCGCGCAATAAGATGATCAACGGCCGCGCTACATAAAATATTAAATTTCATGTTTCCAATGATGGCTATAGCATCTATACTACCCTTTCATACGGAAGGGATGAGCCTCACCTAGAGGGTCTAGACTTGGTCTGTTCGATTGGAAGAAGCTCATAGTGCGCGTGAAACGCTGACGTGTCTCCCTCTTTCCCGCAATCATTTGCATATGGAAAAAGTCTCAATTCATGTATAGAAAGGGTTCGTATGCTTTTTCCATTTATCCAGTTGTATTTTTATTGATTCTACAATAATAGCTAGGCACTGTCCGTCTTCTTATTGATGCAGACAGCTGTCGTGTGCCTCGCTGGATATCTTATTTATTTATTTCAATATCGATATGCGAAGCTCACAGTAGCTGGATGTATGTAATATATTTTTAAAAAATCGTAGATGTTAACATTCGGATGGGGGAAAAAAAAATTACCACGTTTAAAATTGACGGAAAGGTGGTTTTATTGCTTGTAGTTTGATTTATAAGTTGTTTGAATGTTTGGTAGTATTATATTTTCGTTTACAATATGAACGCGTATTTTCCGCACTCACGAATATTACTGTATGTTTGAAGCCGCGTTGAAGAATATAATAGAAGGTGGAAAAAACAAGGGACATGTATCACACACAACGCAGTGCGGGAGAAAGCCTGTTTTTTATAGCTGTTATTTGTTTCATACATTGCAATGTGGCTTATACGCATGCACGTATATACCGTTAGAGTTGAAAAAAAAAAAAAAAGTAAACCTCGTTTTCATTGTAGAATCCAAGAAAATAATACCCATTTTTACGTTCTCCAATGTAACATCTGCTATATAGATACTGTTCGTTATAAATATCGTACGATTTTTCCTTTATTTCGTCGAGTTTTATGTGTGTCTGACATGTGCCCATGGCAGAAGGAAAATTTAATGAATTTCGAACACGTAAATGGACAATATGACGTAACAAGAATGAATATAATATTCCAAACTTTTCTCTATAAACAAAAATATTTTATTAATTCAAGTAAAATTCAACTTTTGACAATTGACGAATTTAAATCACAACAAATTCACCCTATTAAGGTTGTATTGGCGTGTCATTTTTTTTTTTTGTGGTGTTTCAGCAATTGGCCGTACCGCCACTATACTAAAGAAAATAAAAAATTTTTACATTTATTTTTATAAACCAACAAAATGCATTAAATTTTATGATTAAAATATTTCAACAAACATTTAAATATCCATGCGAACTTGAATAATTTTTTTTTTTTAGTATGAGTGGCTATTTCATGCGTTTTCTTTATTATTAATAAAAAAAAAAAAAAAACGTTAAAAACGGCGGTTTTCTTTGTAATTATATTATTATAAATTCTTTGTATATCAAAAACCATCATACTCGTTTTTTTAATCGAATTTTGGTCAGTAGAAGTATTTTTATTTTAATTAAAAGTGCGTTAATTCGGACACTGCCATAAGGGCTTATGTATTTCAGTCAAACTTTACGAATTTCTCTTTTCACAGACGATAAATCCCTTTAAAAATTCACTAATCCATTAAAAGCATGATTTAGAACTGAATTTTTTATCGATTTTTGACCCTCACGCCAGTACAACTTTAAGGTAGTTCACAGGTAAAGCTTGTCTGACCATGAAAAAAATCGAGATTTTGTCTGTTTCTACTGCCGCTAAACGCGCTATCTCCTCTTTTTACGTTTTAAAATAGCAATATCAATTATCTTACTTATAAAAAAAGGTATAAAAATTTTTTAAAAAATACTGTCGCACTTTGAATATCATTTTTCTACAAGTGTACAATTTTCGGAAGAATTCCTATTATTTTCTCGCCGAGATATAGTCGAAAATTTCACTTTTACAACATCTCGCCGTATAGACAGTCAACTTTAACATTGATTATCGCTGTCCACAGAGGCTGTAAATAATTTTAATAATTAAAAAAAAAAACGCAAACAATCATATATTCTATTTGAATATCAATTATAAACAAATTCAGATTATGTAAGATCGAGTTTTCGAAGAACTATATACCTTAAAAAAATTATTATCGGTCAATATAGAATTATCAGCGGTAATTTGTGAAAAAAAAACCATTGCGTAGTGATGGAAAACATTTAGCACATGTATGCTTACACGAGACTTTGTACTTTTAAAGCCCTCCAGTGGCGCAGTAGCGTTGATTAACCGTGGGGTTATAGGATGACGGTCGTGCCACGGGGGAATAGTGCAATCGAATCATTTCATGGCTGTAAGCCGCGCGGCGGAACGCTCTGTGTATTGAAGTCGTCGAGAGCACTTAATGAAGCAGAAAGTTTAATACTTTTTGTTTCTGCACGATCAAGGTGTATATACGGTACGATGCTTCGCTAATTTTATCGCGTTATCACACTTGTAAAAACGACAGAAAAAAAAATATCCGTCTTGTTGTGAATAGAAGGGAGAGAAAAAAAATAAAAAATAAAATAAATCCACAAGGCAAGTGGAATAAGAGAGACTTTTGACCGAGTAGCACATCTATACGCTGGGAAAACACGACTTTTCGATGTTTTTCCTTTATTTATCTGCGAAGGACCGTGGGGCAGATGAGAGTGCCGAGAGTCTCGCACAAGTTTCTCTCGTTGCCGAAGGGCTGCCGAGGAGGAGGCGGCGAATATGTACGCCGGCGAGAAAGACAAGTGGGCCAAGCAAGGAAACAGGAAGCGAGGGAGGAGGCAAAACAACTATTGCAAGAAGGCGAATACTTGAGAGAGCATCACCTAAGAAAGTAGAATACACTTAAACTCGAAAACTCTTTACAGTTAATCTTAATTGCCTCAGCCGTTTTTTGCACCTTGGATAACTAACTGATGCCAGTTTATACATATAGGTATATTACCGTCTATTTTCTAGTCTCGCGGTGGTGTTGGACGTGAGTGACTTATCGATGCTACCCACATCTGGCCCCCTCGCTCGCCACCCAAGACCAATCACACATTGATTCGCTTGTTATATACCTCCAGCTCATATATTATCACTTACTTGCATGGATTAATTCACTCGCTACCCCTGTGTGTGCATCTGATGTATATACAAGTGTCATTTGACCCGGGGGAATTTTAACTATAACGTTGAAAATTGCCGTGTTGAAAAAAACACTCGCGATTTATTATATATACGTCTCAGATAAGAAAAGTCGTTTATTTTTCTGTCGATAATTGACAAAAGGTCGTAGAACTGCTGTTAACGATTTAACATCAAATATCAACAAAGAAATATGATATTAAATAATGAAAAAATATTTTTTTAACGCATAGAAAAAACTAGAGACAATTGAAACACAGTGACGTTTAAAAATTAATGGCTTAATTATTATTACTTTAAAAATTATAAATTCTAAGGATTTCAGTGTTTCAATGGAATT
Organism: Macrocentrus cingulum; assembly: GCA_002156465.1. Lineage (NCBI taxonomy): Eukaryota > Metazoa > Arthropoda > Insecta > Hymenoptera > Braconidae > Macrocentrus > Macrocentrus cingulum. The sequence continues at coordinate 13,968 of MVJL01007327.1, read as the reverse complement.
CAGTCTCCCTTATACTTTTTCAGGTAAGTGGTATTTATCTCGATGGAAAATTCTTTATAAAAAATTACCATTGAATTTCTACTATTTCCAATACCGCATTGTTTATTCAATTTTTTATTTTATCATTTAAAAATCAAAATTTAGAAATACAGTTATATTTTTTTCTATTGCAATTAAATCAATTTTTATATAAAATTTATTATTTTAATGATTAAACAGCTGTTCCAAGGGTAGAAGGACGGATTTGATCAATTTCATCAGGTCCTGACGGATATACATATAAATGCAGGACGTGAAAGGAAGAATGCGAGCAGCGCAGATTTTCCCCGTGACTTCCGAAGAATAAGAGAAGAAGAATATATGCCCGAAAAGCGTCAAGTGCCCCAATCATGGGTCGTTATTGGGTGCAATTATGATAATAGCATATATACCTGAAGCACGAGAGCCGGCGTATCGAGTCAGATCGTTGCTCTCTCTATGCAGGATAGCACACATGCACTGGCGATAGCGAATGGAGTCTGGCTCTATTAATCATATAAATGCTTCATTACGCCAAGGAATATTATACTGTCCGTGATAATTACAAGCAAATTACACTGGACAAGTCGAATTCGTCTTTTAGCGCGGCGTCATTAGGTATATAGTGGTTATCGCCCGCGGATAATCATATTGCGTCACGCCGCGCCAGATGAAAATAATTTTTATCAGATTAGCTTCCGTTCTGTACTGATGTATCCAGTGATTTTTCCCGCTTAGACCTCACGCGACTTGCGCGATTTATAATTGCGTGGTTATTTTCTCGCGCTGCTCTGTCACGTTTTTTTTTTGTATCCTCTGGAGACGAACAAGATTGACAAATAAAAGCCTCTCGCGTGTACACTGGACAAAAACTACTCCGTAAAATTGAAAATTAAGTAAAAAACACTTTCAATCACAAATTGCGACTATAAGACGCTATTTTACTGCGTTCTGGCGAATTTTTACTGTCGCTAATTTTAATATGACGTACAGTTTTTTTGACAATAAAATTTTTTTCTACAAGTGATATAGGATCGAGCGGAATGTAGTGCACGTTGTATAATGACTGATGCGATTATTCACGCGTTTTATTCTCTCTCACGATAATTATACAAGGCCGCAGTGGTCGCGGTCTTTCTCTCCGTGAATCGCACGGATTTAATCAATGGATTAACGCGAATGCATTCACCTGACCTTGAGTCATTGGCTGCCAGGGCTTAAGCGATGATATATGCCGACTATAAATAGAGTTTAGAGTATGTGTAGAGTCGCGAGGCATGTGTGAGCGTATTAAAAAATCCGGGAAGACATATCCGAGTTGGAAAAAACAGCAGAGAGCCTTTATATATCGGGCTCTCTATATTACTCAAATTTTCGATTCGACGCGGGTATTATTAGTGCGTGCGAGCAGTGTGCATCGCAGATCACGAGGCGCGAGAGAAAGACCGAACACGCGGCGCGGTAGACAATGAAATGGCTCGAGTTCCCATGAACGGATAGCCAGAAGATGGAAGGCGCGGCAATTACGCGGTAATTCGCAGGTGTTGTGAGAAAATGGCGGACGAGGTGGATGCTTTCTGCCTTAATCGCAGTAATTTTTCAACCATTACGTATACGCACGGTTTATCGGGGTGTCGGCTTCGACACGTTTGTGCATCAACTGAAACACTGTATCATACGGAGTATATCCTGCCAAGACAAACTTCCACCGCGGTCCTTGACACGCAGAAGTGCCAATTCATTTTCTAGGACGAGACCAAGATAGATTATTATGTGCTGCCATGATCTCATCAGCATTTTTTATTTTTATTCTATGCAAATTAATGGACTGCACCGACTCAGCAAGACGCTTTATTAAACTGATTAAAATCACTTATTTTATATGTATATTCATTATATTTAATTTTTATCCAACTATTTATTTCACTCGATTTTTCGCATTTTTTCACATCCACGATATACAGGATTTAAGAAAAGTTTTTATAACGGGAAATTCAAAATCCTCGATATCTTTGGTAGTAAATTTTTTTATACTTATAAGTTTGTTCCATCAGATCAAAGTGATCCATTGGCTATCCAACGACCGTATTGAGAGCACTTTTTTATCTATCCATTCGTCAGGAAATTGAATTTTAAAAGTGTCGGAAAAAAATTTTTTTTAGTTGGATATTTCGATTAAAATTTTTTAATTGTTTGGTAACGCTGATCCAACTGGTTATAGATGTTTTTTAGAGATAAATTAATTCATCATAAAATATTGTATCTCATTTAAATTGTGGAGTTTTAGAGCACGACGAGAAGCTTAATCAAAATTCAGGAAAGCATGGCTCGACGTCGTAGTTGACTCGTGCGACAGACGCGGCCGTCGTATCAAGTGTCGATCGATGGATCGTCGGAACGCGGAAACAAAGTACAAAGAGACACTTAACATCAGTCATTGGCAATTTCCCTCAACTGCAATAAATAATAAAAAAAATAATAAAAAACATCCGAGTGTTCGGATGCGAGCTGGTGACGGAATGTGATTTCAAGTCGCGCGCGCGTCACTCTCATCTTCAAGTGAAGGTCACGACAGACAAAGCGCACAGCGCAATGTCCTCGAATATATATTTCTCCGAACAATCGGTGCAATTCAACAGATAAAAAAAATTTCTCATATTCTAAAATACATAATTTTTCATTTTTTAAAGCGCGAGTTTATGGACGATGCTGCGGATATTACGCGATCTCATTGTTCGCATCGAAAGAAAAAAAATTGTATTGTCATCTTGGCGCAGGTTCAAATTTCCGTTGGATAAGGTCGGCTCGGGCAATCTATTATATTCACAATGTACAGTTATTTACATGGCAATAGCTGCGGTCTAGGCAAAACACCGATAAAACCGCAGAGAAAACTTTGAAGCGAGTGGGTCAAAATTCGTTCCTAAACATACAAAATATAATATATGTAAACACTTGCGGTGCTGGTGTCAACGCGTATACCCGTATGATAGCCTGGGCGGCACTTGAAAGCGAATAAAATATGAATGTGTACTCACAGGCTGAGAGAATCCAGTGGAAAGCGCGTACATATCGTCCAGCGCAAATGAACAAATCACAGACACACGTTTTTAGAAATAAATCAAACTGAAAAATTCACCGAACAAATAAATAGCAACTGATCCAATGCAATGCAGCGAGCACACACTGCCGTCTGTGTAAATGACGGAGAGAGATCGACACGTTCTAAGAGGCAAAAAGAACGCTGCAGCGTCCCTTTGTGAAGCCGCAAGCTGCTCACTGGTATAAAGTCACTTTCAGTGCACCAGATGGAATATACAACCCATCAAATTTGTGTTAAAAAAAATTAATTTATCTTCCTTAACAGGTAATAACCCTTCTGGCCACGCAGATGAGTCGTAAAAAAATATAAAGCCAAGAAATAAATGAAAAAAATAAATAAAAAAATGGAAAAATATATCAAGTAATATTTTTATTTGACACTGCCACTGGCACAAAATTCCGTAGACAGTTGATAAACTCACTTTTTGTTAGGATTGTTTATTTAGGTAGAAAAAATCCGTCCCCAATGGCACTGGGGGCCTGTCGATGCTCAGGATTTGACCCGATACTTGACGATTGTCTCGCGAGAAAATCGAATTACGAGCTCGATCCGCTCCCGGCAGCGTCAGCGGCGAAACTAACCTCCCGCGGGGGAAAGAGCGTCGCTAGCCCCCACCACGCAAAACTGGATAGTCCCCACCACACGCGCGCTACACTTCTCCCGGTGTTGCCGCGCTCGACCCGGAGTACACGGCGGTGAAAACGCCAGGCTCTCCGCCGGTTTCGCTCCCACCAGTTTGTCCCTGCGCGCAGCCGGGCGCGCATCATCAGCCCTATCTTTCTCTCTCTCTGCGGCCTTTCTGCCGCTGTGCGGCGCGACGACCGTTAGCACGACGACTCTGCTCTCCTTCGCTTGAGATAGCGCAAGGTCTTCCTGTCACTTATGTATCGCCAGCTTGATTTTTTAAACAATTGCAGAAATTTCTCTGCGTGCCATAAGAAGACCCAAGGTGTAATCGTGTCTGTACAAGGCTATAAAAATTTTTTTATATTCGCCAGGCGAAGAAAAAAATTCTTAATACAGTTGTAAAAATCTGAAATCACCTTATCTAAATTCCACTGTGCCTTCGGCCACTTCAGGACTTGAAATAATTATTGGAAGATTATTTATAACGACTTGTACACAGCTATCTACAATCTTTTTTTCTCATAAATTTTTTGTTTTATAAAATTTGTTTTTTTTTCAGCACTCAGATTAAGTGCTGCACCTGGTGGGAAATTATTTTATTATTTGCATCCAATATAATCAAATTTCTGATTTAAAAACATAATAAATTATAAATATGGTAAATATATGTATAATATTAAGAAAAAAAAAACAATTAAAAAAAAAATGCCTATCGCCATTTCATGTATAAGTGTATACATGAGCATTTAGTAAAAATTCTTGATTATTCCAAAGTATGCATTGCGTGACACATCAGATAAAATCACCAAGGGCGCGCATAGACTTCAACGTAATTACGTTGACGAATTTTTTTTTTTACATGCACTTTAGTAAATACTCGGCTACTTTCGACGGTTCCTGAATATATAAGAAATTTTACTGACATGCCCACTGTTTTTTTTGCTGTTTAACTCCATTTTTTTGCAGTGTATAATTTTTTTTTTGTAGTATTTTATCGAGAAAAATATTTTTTTTTGAGTATAATACATTTTTGTTTCGTGTTAAAAGTGATTATTTTCTATTGATTGTTTATGCAGAATAATTTTCTAGTTGATATATTGATGACAGTGAGATTGATTTGTATTTACAGAATACTTTTTAATATGTAAGGTATACAGACATTGGTTTTCTTGTAAAATATTGCACGATAAAGTTGCACGAATTTGCGTTTCCCTCGTATTTACCTCGACGCGGTCCTGGTATCGTTGCACTGAATATATTTCTTGGTATCTATACGGTGGCGCGCTTGGTGAAAACCACCCCCGGACAAAAGAGACCACCTTCCCTATCTGCACTATCGCATAAACAAGCCGGATCGTGATCTTTGTGAAAATGTACGATCTACCCGGCGGCGAGTAGATTTAAAGTTTCTCAGAGTCGATTTTCTGTCGTTTAATTCAGGTTTCAGCTTATTACGGTGGCACCGAAAAAAAAATCGACTATTTTTTATTTGTTTCTCTTATATCAAAAAATCATAGTTTATCATGTTTTAAGAGCCCTCTAAAAAATTAAACTCAATACAAGCATTTTTAAAGATTTAAAATCTGTAAAAACGATCAAAATGTGATTATAAATAATTTTTTTTTCCGTTTTTCACAACGCTTTTTGTGACTATCAACATTAAAATGTTGCATATGTTTTTTTTTTTCTATTTTGTAAGGTATTTTACGTCACAGAAAAATAAGCTTTTAATATTATTATGAAGAAATCGCGTTTGAGAACATCAAAATTAATGAAGTTGAAAATTTTTTAAATTTAAAAATCACCTCTAAAATTAATATTTTCAACTAAAATTTTGTAGAACTTATTTATATTACATGTAAAAAAATTTTCTATAGCCGAAGACGCAGGAAAAAAAAAATTTTTACAATCACATTTTGACTTTTTTTGAAAATGATTTTTTCATACAAGACACGAAAAACAAAAATAGTCGTTTTTTTAGGTCATCCCCATTGTTAGATTGTTAACTAATCCAAAATATTAATTTTAATTTATATACTCAGCGTTTACCCGAAATATTTAATTTTAATTAAATTCCCGCCTTGATATAAATGTTTGTATTTTTCAATTATACAAAACTTACGCTATATAGTTTTCCTTTTTTCCAGCGTAAATAGTATAAGTGATCACCCTGCACCCCCAGCACACTGCCTGAAATTATATAAACGAATTTTATGTTAGTTTCTGACTTTTAATATATATTCTATATATGGATAGAAAAAAAAAAGAAAGAAACAATCGCAAAAAAGGAATTACACATTGCGAGAATACATATCCGCTCCAGATTTGCATTCGAGGGATTTCCGTAATCCGAACTAATACCGATGATCCTATTATTGGGGGATTTTTTTTGTCTAGATATAGACGCGGGTATATATATGCAGATCAGCGATATAGAGTGGTTGGATATAAATTATTTTTCCTATTCCAGCAACTAAAGATAATAATTTGAATTTTTTTCTCTTGAATATATTTATTTTTTTGAAATATACTCTAGAATAAATAATTTTTTTTTCTCGAATTTTAGCCTTGAAACATTTTTTCCAATGTTATTTTTAGAGAAAAAATTTATTTAAGCCGAGTTTTAATGTGTTCCATTACACCCACGATAGTCCAAGTGCAAAAATTGATAAAAAATCACTTTATTTTATATATATTTAAAAAAGACTATTTATTTATCTGATAAATTATCAGGATGTAGGATAAAAAATAATCCAGAAAAAACTCGCAGTGTGTAAAATCGAGTTTTCACTGATTTTTTTTACATGCGTGAAAAAAATTGAAAATAATTTACTGATTTAAAAAATTCTAGTCTATTTCATAGATGGTATTATAACAAAGATATTGAGCAGTTGTTTATGATAATTGACCAGTTAGTTTTTTTATTATCCTGGCTGAAAAAAATTTTTTTTCAGTTATTATTGACCAAATTTACTTGAAGGCGATGTATATTAGCAGCTAGATAATGGGTCATAATGAAGTTTTAGTGGAATGATGTGACATAATTTGCGTCACGTCATCATCAAGTGGTTCCCGGCTATTGACTTTTGCTATAGAAAAAAAATTATCGTCATTCACAGTGACGCGGTCTCGTATATCTGACAAAAGGTCGTTGACAAATCGATAATTTTTCTCTTGCGCGAGTTAATCGTCGGGACTCCCTGCTAACAGCGGCTTTTTGAAATAATATTAAGTGCATATATGCCTGAAGAGAATTTTCTACTTGAACTAATTTTTTATTTTCAAAAAAATCTCGATAAATATCAATTTTTTAAAAATTTTGCTCAGAAACTTTTTTTTTAGTCTGAAAAATTCTCTATATAAAAAAGATTTCAAGTCAAAAAATCATAATTATTGCGATTCTCGAGATATTTTTCATTAAAAAATAAATAAAAAACGAAAATTTTTATGTTACGCATTTTATTTTATTTGATATATTTTATATTTTATTTCCATGTAGAAAATTGATTTTTTTCCCCCTCGCTGTTGAGATCCTCTATCATTTCAACACGACAAAGTTCGAGATCTTTATTCAATAGAGATATTTTTTTTTTATCATATTCGTGTGCAGTTTATGCTGGGTGCATATCCATGCACAAAATGTCGAAATAAAATTGTACATATACATATATACATTACTCTGAGCGTGACACACGTATCGAATGCATTCATTTCGCATACGTGACGTCTTACTTGCACCAGGTCGGAGTCGAGTATAAAGCCAGGCGCATTCGATGGGGAATCGTTTAATGGTCCCGAGAGAGTGACGGGTTTTGGCACGCGGAGGATGAAAAGCCGCCCTGCCCCCGGGCACTCTCAACGCATAGGAAAGAAATAAAGAGCGAGTGAGTCAACTCAACGAAGGACAATTCGCGCAGGAAATAACACGCGTTATTCTCATTATATACTATAAGCCTTTTCGCATATGCTTGAATATGTAAATTAAATCCTATATACGTCCTTTTTAAAAAAAAATTTATAAAATAGAATTTTTTTTGGTTGAAAAAAAAATTTTTTTTTTCCTAAATGCAAGAATTTTTTAAAACATTTTTATTTAATCACGAAAATCCGGAAATTTCAACGAGCGAGCTTTCTGTGCATTTTTTTCAATGATTAAAAAAAATATATGTATAAAAAAAAAACTCATGGAATTTTTTCGATATAAAAATTTCAATTAATCGTTTTAGAGGCGCGTTCAAATTTACATAGGCGAACGAATATTATTCGGGAATTCCAACTTGATGCGAAGCAGACTCCACATCCGAATAAACTATAACGGCGTACTTCCGTCAGTAAACATTATATGCGGGAATATGTTTACATATATGTAAAATGTGTAATTGTACATCATATATGTATACATGGTGTATATCGATAGAAGTCTTTTCCCCGTATATACTATCACGCGTTATACCGGCGCACATTCACATGCATCTTTGTGCACTTGAACTAAAATTGGTATTGCAGATATTGCACTACGAGATCGAACATTGGTCATGCATCGTGCATGCTGATCGAAAACGCTCGGTCAGACGAGAACTATACTGTGAAAACAGGAAGTGTACTTGTACGCACAAGAATATTATGATGGGGAAATGCGGACTCGCGACATTTTCCTAAATAAAATTTCGCGGGAGTTATTGACATGCCAATAAATATGGTGAATCATTGAAAACGATTATTTTCGTGAGAAAAACTACTATACTTTCATGAAAATACAAAAAAATTTAAATACAATGATCGGTTACATTTTTATCGTTAGAAAATTTCAATAAATTATTCTTTTTTTTTCGTATAAACATTTATTTATTAATAAAAAACATTAATTATTGCATTGATAAACTGAAAAATTTAATTTCTGTAGATTTTGAATACATAGGGGATATTTTTTTTTTTCACAATTAATACGAACATTTTTTATGTTTTAAATAATTTTCATATTAAATAAATATTTTTTAGATTTGTTACAATCGACACTCGATGTTTATTTATTTAACTGATTTTTTAAAATTATTTCTTAAAGCTTATAAACTGTTATTTTTGACACACTGGAAAAAAATAAATGTTTTATTCCAACTGTTCTATAGTAATTATCACAAAAAAATTTGTGACGCATTGTTGTGTTATTCTTTTTATGAATATTTATCAAAATTTGTGCCAGTGGATTGGGGTGAGTTTTATATTTGATTGAAATTTTGTTATGGTCGCCTGGAAAAATTATGGATCGAGTGAAATTGAGAAGTTTTTTTACTTAATTGTCAATATTACCTATCAGTTTTAGTCGAGCAAACCTGGCCTTGCTGTATACTGATTATAAAAAATTTGTTTATTTATTTTTTCCTGTCGCTGTTTGTGCTACCGTTAATAATTTTTGTCATGTTATGGGTGTATGAGTGTATGTGACTCTAGTATTAAATTTGTGGTGGCAGCAAAGGGAAGAGTCGCGACTGGCAGCTGCCGCGGAGAGGCAGTGGAGTAGAAACTATGCAGCAGAGTCCTCCGGCTTGGCGGGCGCTCTCACACTACCATACGGACCCACCGATTGCTGCTACTTAAACCTTCATGGCTTCTCACCTATACAGCTGTGTGCCTATTTTTTCTCTTTAGCTCTCACACTACGCCCAACCACACTTTTTATTCGATTTTACTTGGTTTATTTATTAACTGATGCCTGCCTGCAAGCAGCGTGGTTAATAATTTATTTATTTATTTATTGTCAATAAATCGCTCACTTTAAACACCGTAGATATAGAATTATATACCTTTTGAGAATTTTTTTAGTTCCACTCTCAAAGCATTCAGTTATATACATGGTTATTGAATCGGAAATGGACCATTTCAATTCCATCCAACGCTCATATCACAGTTGATAAAAAATTTACTTTCCGAAATGTCCATCGTTTTCGCCAATTTTTTTATGCATTAATTACAACTTTTTGAACGTTTAAAAATGAAATTGGAATTATTTAGATTTTTAAAAACTAATATTTACAATTATTAAATTTAGAAATAATTTTTTTTTTTCATCTTACTATATTTTGGTTTTTTAGGTTTTGTATCAGAAAATAGGTGTTCGTTATGTTTTAAGAGCCTATTTCTAAAAAATCAGTCATTTAAAGATTGGAGTCAATGCGATTTTTAATTTTATATTAGGTTGTGATTTTTTTACGGTATCATTAAAAAAAATCCGTATAGTGTATTCTAGTAACATTCATTCAAAACACTCAATATTTTTTTTATAATAAATAATTTTTTTCAGCAAGTAAAGAAAATTTTTTCAAATTTTTGGTCCGACATAAATTATTAGGCATTTCAGGAAAGTGCAAAAAAAAAAAAAAACGGCGATTTTAGTTTTTTTAGATTTTGTATCGGAAAATCATAGTTCACCATATATTTTAAAGCCCGCTAAAAATATCAAACTGATACAAGTATTTTGAAAAATTCGTTCACGAATTTTGAAATCTGTAAAAATGATCAAAATGCAGGGATTATAAAATTTTTTTTTTCTTTTTTTCACCATTTTTGTAATTATCAACATTTAACGAAATCAATGTATGTATAGTTGGAAAATTTGAAAATTCATATAGGTGACCCTTAAAATTAATATTTTAAACTAAAACTTTGTAGAAATTTTCAATATTTTATTTTAAAAAATTTGCTATATACCAAAAACAGGAAAAAAAAATTTCTACAATCACATTTCGATGATTTTTGCAGATCAAAATTCGCAAACAACCTCGAAAAATGCTTGTATCGGGTTAATTTTTTTTTTCAGAAGACTTTTAAAATATAATAAACTATGTTTTTTCGATACAAGATCCAAAAAATAAAAATAGTCGATTTTTTTTACACCACCTTAATGTATAATACAAAAATATTTAATTTATCAAGAATAATTCATGTTCAATATTTTGTAAATAATTGAAAAGAATTATATATATAGTAAAATAATGATTTACCAGAAAATACATTTATTAATTAATAATTAATCCTTTCAGCCGCTATATAATACTACAATAACCTATTATGATAATTGAAGAACACGAATTAATTCAACCACTAATTATTACTGCGGTATAAATTAATTTTATCACGGATTGATGAAATTATACTAATATTATTAAATATCTCAAATTATATATCACAGTATAATATAATTTTACAATAAATAATAAAAAAATTAGAAATTTATATAATTCTTCTTAACGAGATTCTGCAGCTTTTTGATGTTTTTTCTATATGCATGATGAAAATTCATCACAAACAAAAATCGAGCGTTGAAGCTTGGATGACGATAAAATTTATCGGGCGCAGCCAGGCTCATACATAGAGCACGCGATAAATATATCCACACATGTGCCAAGCCGATTCGTCTTCTTACGTCAATATTGATACCCGGTCAACGATTATCTTTCATTTCAGAGACACTCATAAAGCCGCATATCCTCGCCGCCACAACGCTTGCTATTTGATCTTTGTGTCTACACAAGTTCCCTGGCCAGATATGTACGTCAAAAAATTCAAAAACTCGGCAAACATCGCCTAAAGCACGCAGGAAATCGTCCTCATATACTGTTTGAACTTGAAAAAAAAAATACCACTGATTTCGTCGATTTTACCGACAGTCGATGAAGCAGTTTTTTCTACTCGTTTTATCAAAACTACTTGCCAACGATTTTTAACAGCGAAAAACGAGTATTTCTCGATTTTTATAGTTATAGATTTTAAAATTTTTACGAAGGTTTTAGAGGGGAAAATTTTTTTGTTCAAATTATAAACGAGATTTGCGTTATCATGTGTGACTGATTAAATATAGATTGGAGACAAGTTCAAAGGGGAAATAGAGGCATTAATTTTTAGACTATAAAAGTCGACTGTTTTCCAGATATTGAATTAAACGTGTTTTTCAAGATGACAGAGTTAATGCAATTAAGGAAGTCTCTTGAATTGAAGGGAGAGTTTTTTTTTTCTACTTGAGATGTAATTAGTATACTAAAGTATGACAAAATTTAGTATAGGTACTGTCTTCTATAATAGACATTATATTTAAATTCTTTGCGAGAACCCTGAAAAAAATTTCATTCCTTTTTGAGAGGTAATTTTCGATGATTTTTATATTAACAAACCCAGGGTAGCTGTATTAGTTTGCAGCAAATGGATGACCACTGGTACTTAAATTGATAGAATGAAAAAAATACGGCTCTTTTAGATAATAAAAAAAATACTAATTGATTGCAAATTTTGTGCGGAAGACGCGTGTATCATTGTACAGACGAGTGGATTAGTTGTAAGAATCGGAAATTAATTACAAAGTACGTGTACTAGCTGAAATCGGTGATTAACTGGAACATGTGCATTGCGAACGGCGTTTCACCGGTTGATGACCGGCTCAAGTTCACCTAACCTCAAACACTCGTTTATAATTGAGTCAAAACAAACGAAATTCACTCTATATTATTCCGATAAAGTGACTCTTTAGGTTAATTATCGATTAGTTAAAATAATTTCAATGCCTAAAAACTTGTAACTTATTTCTTTGCACAGTTTATTAATAATATTTGTTGAGCAGTCATTAACCGGAACAGGGCTGGTCATTAATTCGCGATGACCGGTCATTAACTGGTGTTTTTTGCGTACGCGATATTTCTTTAGATTTTTGTGTTCAGTAAAACTTGATTTTGTACTCTTTAAATTCGAATCAGTCGTTTTTAACTGATTTAGTTATTCAAAAAATTGCTGAAAAATCAACGTTTTAACAAATCCGCATTTGATTTAGCCATTAACATGGCTGATTCATCAGCTAATATCAACCATTTCTGCAGTATTTCATTTCGCACTGACAAAATCAGCAGAAAAACACTGAAAATCAGTTGAAAACGACGGATTCGAATTTAGAGAGTAAGCAACTGTATAATATTTCTTCAATTTTCGTCCTTTTTAACGAGTTTTTACTCCATTTTCAAACTTGTGGGGTCTAAAAAATCGTTATTACCTTCGAATATCCCATTTTGCCCCACATTTCTCTATCCCCTCTATATAATTTACGAACTAAAAAAAATTCTATTCGTTTTTCTCTCTGAGAAAAATTCTGATGGTTCAGGTGTTATATATATTTGGGTGAGAAATAAAGATGAGGCCGATTTTTTGGGGTGGCATCAATGCAAGATGACATCAGCATTCGAAAGGTCATCATATTTGACCGGCATAAATTTCCCTGTAGTTTGGAACTAAAAAAAATATAAATATTTTTTCAAGGCAAAATAGATGGCAGGTATATTCGTGATGATATAGCGGGATATCTCTCTTTTTTGGGGGACGAAAGTGAGCGATATGCAGGGCTTGAAAAGGCTGCAAAGTTGCGGCGCGCGGTATTTTTGTGTGTGCTGGGCGGCATCAGGAGAGAGGCATCCGCGAGAAAACAGGGCGTGGTGTCTCACCTTGGGTATAGAGGCCTCGGATTTCGGTTTCCGGTTTTATGCTCGCAGCTTCACTCGTGCATACATGCAGGTGCCCTCTGAAAGCTCGTCAATGAGATATGGCCGAAATAAAGGCCTCTCTCGCTCTTTCACAGTATTATTTATTCATAGAAGTGGCAAATTGCGAGTAACAAATGTATAACATTATCAACTGGGGGTGCTAGAGAGCACTGCTGTTAAATTATAATGATTGTGTTGGAAAATCAGCAGTGTCAAATACCTACACACGCTTTATCGTCGTGTGTGTGGCGGTGAGCGCGTTTGCAGGCGACACCTCGCGCTCACTACACGCCAGGTGCGCGCGTGGCTTTCTACGTCGCCGCATGAACATCCGACACTTTGTATAACACCAAATACTCCCTGTTACCATTTTGTCCCATTCATTCGATTTGTTCACAAATATTTTTCTGCCTGAAACTTGATAGCACATCATTGCTGCATCAATTGCCTGCCCTATTGTGTCATTTACTTTTTTCTAGTTTTTTTAAAAATTATTTCGCGAAAATTTTTTTCTCGACACAATTAATAATTTTTATATTACAAATTTTTTTAATAATTTAAAATATGTAATTTAAGTCATTGAAAGATTTTAAATTTGAGAAGAAAAAAAAGGAATATTAAATTTTTTTTTTTTTTCAAAAAACTCGGAATTTTCGAAATTTTTTTTTTTTTTTTTTTTTTTTTTTTTTTTTTTTTTTTTTTTGA